>SKCR01006500.1:0-24813 GCA_019454045.1 Zanthoxylum bungeanum
CCTCCAATCTAAAAGCTTTTCTCGAACTCAGTAAGCTCTTCCACGTTCCAAAGAGCCACCCAAGTGTGTGGCCTCCAAAGATGCACACACCAAAGCCAAAACTCAACGGCAAGACTACGCCTTGAGTGCACATGTATTTTGCCCTTGGTGCTAGCCTAGGCAAATACCTCAAAACTTTTAACTTGAGGTTCCTCTAGTCAATTAGAATTAAGGATCCTCAAAATCAGTGGCTTACTCTTAAAACTTTAGAGTTGCTCACTTATATAAACCCATGATTTGGAAGGTTTGGTGCAAAAATTGTGAAGTATTCTTTGGGTTTATATAGTGCTCCAAAGACAACAAAATTAATTAAGAATCCGATGTGGGATAAAAACCAATTTAATCTTAGCCATTGGATCTTAATTTAGTGGTTTAATGAGATTATAAAACCCTAATAAGAGTTTGGGCCGAATTGGAATTCAAAACAAATAACTAAATTAAATTAAAAAAAATTACTATTCACATGAATAGTAATATTTTTTTTCTATTTATTCCAATTCCCAAAGTGCCCCTATCGTCATTCACCAATCCCTAAACCACTATGGAACCTCATAAATGATTTGTTCAATAATTAAACACATTGAACCATTTATGAACAATTCCTATAGCAATCATATATGCTGTTAATTATGTACTGTGCACTGTTAACAATTGATTTCGACTTTGTTGTGTGTGACCTTTTGGGTTCCCCTCAAGTTGGACATGAAATAAATCTTGATAATTTAATCGAACATAAATTATGCTCCGATCAGATGGTCGTTCCATTTCAATGACCAAGGTTGACATCTAGCAACATGCCAAGGCCCCCAAATGAAAAGGAAAGATATATATACACATTCTATATGTGATTTACATATGATACGGTCCCTCGCCTCACTGTATCCCCACCTATTGACCTAGGGTACGGAAAATGTCTACCCATATAGTCAAATGTATGATGTTGATAGTGTCATGAATCTTGCTAACCCAAGAATCTTACATGATTCTTCCACTGTGGCCACAGTCTCAAGCACTGATCACACATATCAACCCGCGAACTGGAATACTACTCTTATAAGAAAATATTATCCGAGAGAGTGGCGATTCTCTGTTGTCTCTTTATAAACTTCATATGTTTCAACAAATAACCCAATCATACCCTTATGACCGGATCTTTTGAATCGGAAGGAGGAGAATGTCAAATTATTTGATCCACACATAAGATTGTAAAGACTTCAAGTCTAAGGACTACTCATATAATCGATACATGGAAGTTCTCACAGACACATGGGATAAACACTCCATATGAAAACTTTTGAAGGGTCAGTTCGATGGACATGAGCAACTCATGCATCCATCTGATACACCAAGCGGACGGATCTCCGATAGTAGCCTATGAAATCGGCTACCCCATTTAAGGGTGGATCATATCATAATGCTAGTCTCTCCGCTTTGTGAACGCCCAGATTATTCACAAAACTATGACTAGGAATATTTACGAGTAATGATTCTCATAAGGCGTGGAAGCCATCATATTATTACTCCAAGGATTTATTACAGTGTTGATGATTCATATACGTTATGTAAGACACATTTAATAAAGATTACCATTTTATTAATTAATGAAAATATTACAAATACATGAACATATAGCCCATCCACAAGTTGGGTATAGGGCATATCCATAACAATCTCCCACTTGCACTATAGCCAACTAGTATGAATCTAGAAACCATACTCTCGGGTGTGCCTATCATGCTTTTTTTGAGTCATCCCTTTAATTAGAGAATCTGCAAGATTATCTTCAGTGGGCATTTTCTCTACAATAACTTCTTTTCTCTCAACAATCTCTCTGATGAGATGAAATCGCATTAGTACATGCTTGGATTTCTGGTGGGACCTTGGTTCCTTTGATTGAGTAATGACGCATGTGTTGTCACAGTACATCGTGATGCCATTCTTTATTGCAGGAAGCACTTCCAGTTCCGTGATGAAATTCTTTATCTAGACTGCTTCTTTAGCTGCCTCAGATGCTACAATATACTTGGCTTCAGTGGTGGAGTCCGCTGTAGTTGACTGCTTTGAGCTTTTCCAACTGACAGCACCGTCATTCAAAGTAAATAGATATCATGTTTGTGATCTGCTGTCATCCCTGTAGGTTTGGAAGCTCGCATCACAGTAACCAATGACTTTCATCTCAGAACAATCTCCGTATGTCAAAAACACATCCTTAGTTCTTCTCAGATACTTGAGGATTGTTTTGACAGCTGCCTAGTGTTGCTCACCAGGATTTGTCTGATACCTGCTCGTTATGCTAAGAGCATAAGAGACATCAGGTCTTGTACATAGCATGGCGTACATGATCGATCATATTGCTGAAACATAAGGGATCATACTCATACGCTCTCTATCTGAATGAGTATGTGGACATTGCTCCTTAGATAATTTGATTCCATGACAAGTAGGTAAATTACCTCTTTTGGAATCTTCCATTTTGTATCTTTTCAAAACTTTATCTATGTACGTAGATTGAGAAAGTCCTAACAACCTCTTAGATCTATCACGGTAGATCTTAATGCCAAGGATGTAGGCTACTTCTCCCAAATCTTTCATGAAGAAATTCTGAGATAACCATTGCTTGGTGGCTTGCATCATGGGAATATCATTCCCGATGATTAATATGTCATGACATATAATACAAGAAATACAATAGCACTCCCACTACTTTTCATGTAAACACAAGGCTCGTCTACAATTTTGATGAAGTCAAATTCTTTGATATCTCATCAAATCGTATATTCCAACTTCTGGAGGCTTGCTTGAGTCCAAAAATGGATCGTTTAAGCTCGCATACTTTATTATGATCATCCTTAGATGCAAACCCCTCAGGTTGTGTCATATAGACTTCCTCTAGGAGTTTCCCATTAAGAAAAGTTGTTTTGACATCCATATGCCAAATCTCATAATCAAAGTGTGCAGCTAGTGCCAGTAAAATTTGAATGGACTTTATCATTGCAACAGGCGAGAAGGTTTCCTCATAGTCAATTCCTTGGATTTGTCTATAACCTTTCGCCACTAACCTATCCTTATAGGTTTGGATGTTGCCTTATGCATCAGTTTTACGCTTGTAAATCCACTTGCAGCCTATGGGTTTTATCCCTTCAGATGCATCTACCAAGTCCCAGACTCAATTCTGATACATAGAGTCTATTTCAGATTTCATGGCCTCAAGCCACTTGACTGAATCAATGTCTAACTCTAGTAATACCTTTGGTTAAATTAAATTTAGTTTGGAAAGTTTTATTAACGCCTTGGTCCCACCCCACTTGTATCTTTTATAATGTATTTTATTATAAACAAGTTATTTATATTTATTAGCCTTGAAGGTAATAAATCTCTAAGTTCATCACGGAATAATTACTTAGCTAAGGGATAAGCAATACACTCTCTATTTCTTAGAAAGTCTCTAGATGCTTGCACCCTAAAATAATCATACCAATTCTAATCATGCATAGAATCATCAAGCATATGAGTTTTAAAATGTTGGAATTATTTTAGGCATTAAATAACTTTGATTAATATTTAATTATGATATTGCATTTTATTTTATTCAAATAAATTTACTATTCACGTTTTTCTACAAACGCGTGAACTTTAAATGCAATTTCACAATTCAAATCTTAACCAAATCATGCAAAACATGTGCCTAAAATTAAGTTCAGGGTGTTAGATTTCCAACGAGCTTTTAAACACCCAATTTCGAGTTCAAATGAGTGAGAACGAATCAAAACAAAAACGACGCTCTAATACCACTGTTGGGAAGTGGCCGCGGGTGCGCAACGGAAAAATAAATAATTAAAATTTTGATATCGCTTTCCCTTTGCCCAAGACCCATTTGTTTTGATTATTCTACAAGCCTAGGCATGTTACTATATATTCTAAGCATAAAACTAATAAAACATGCAAAGAACATAAACCTAAACATGCTAACTATCATAAGAACTCTAATTAAAATAAAGAAAGAAAAAAACTTACTTGAACCGTAGACTACTCCAGTCCTCCCTCCAATCTACAAGATTTTCTCGAACTCAACAAGCTCTTCCACGTTCCAAAGAGCCACCCAAGTGTGTGGCCTCCAAAGATGCACACACCAAAGCCAAAACTCAACGGCAAGACTACGCCTTGAGTGTACAGGTATTTTGCCCTTGGTGCTAGCCTAGGCAAATACCTCAAAACTTTTAACTCGAGGTTCCTCTAGTCAATTAGAATTAAGGATCCTCAAAATCAGTGGCTTACTCTTAAAACTTTAGAGTTTCTCACTTATATAAACCCAAGATTTGAAAGGTTTGGTGCAAAAATTTGTGTAGAATTCTTTGGGTTTATATAGTGCTCCAAAGACAACAAAATTAATTAAGAATCTGATTTGTTATAAAAACCAATTTAATCTTAGCCATTAGATCTTAATTTAGTGGTTTAATGAGATTATAAAACCCTAATAAGAGTTTGGGCCGATGGGAATTCAAAACAAATAACAAAATTAAATTAAAAAACTTTACTATTCACGCATTACTATTCACGTGAATAGTATTTTTTTTAAAATCTATTTATTCCAATTCCCAAAGTGCCCCTATCGTCATTCACCAATCCCTAAGCCACTATAGAACCTAATAAATGATATGTTCAATAATTAAACACATTGAACCATTTATGAACAATTCCTACAGCAATCATATATGATGTTAAATATGTATTGTGCATTGTTAACCATTGATTTCGACTTTGTTGTGTGTGACCTTTTAGGTTCCCCTCAAGTTTTACATGAAATTAATCGTGATAATTTAATCGAACATAAATTATCCTCCGATCAGATTGTCGTTCGATTTCAATGACCAAGGTTGACATCTAGCAACATGCCAAGGCCCCCCAAATGAGAAGGAAAAATATATATACCCATTCTGTATGCGATTTACATATGATACGGTCCCTCTCCTCACTCTATCCCCACCTATTGACCTAGGGTACGGAAAGTGTCTACCCATATGGTCAAAGGTATGATGTTGATAGTGTCATGAATCGTGCTAACCCAAGAATCTTACATGATTCTTCCGTTGTGGCCACAGTCTCAAGCACTAATCACACATATCAACCTGTGAACTAGAATACTACTCTTATAAGAAAATATTATCCGAGAGAGTGGCGATTCTCTGTTGTATCTTTACAAACTTCATGTGTTTCAACAAATGACCCAATCATACCCTTATGACCAGATCTTTTGAACCTGGGAAGGAGAATGTCAAAGTTATTTGATCCACACATAAGATTGTAAAGACCTCAAGTCTAAGGACTAGTCATATAATCGATACATGAAAGTTCTCACGGACACATGGGATAAACAATCCATATGAAAACTTTTGGCGGTCAGTTCAATGGACACGAGCAACTCATGCATCCATGTGATACACCAAGCGAACGGATCTCCGCTAGTAGCCTATGAGATCGGCTACCCCACTTAAAGGTTGATCATATCATCATGCTAGTCTCTCCGCTTTGTGAACGCCCAGATTATTCACAAAACTATGACTAGGAACATTTAAGAGTAATGATTCGCATACGGCGTGGAAGCCATCGTCTTATTACTCCAATGGCTTTATTACAGTGTAGATGATTCATATAAGTTATGTAAGTCACGTATAATAAAGATTGCCATTTTATTAATTAATGAAAATATTACAAATACATGTACATATAGCCCATCCACAAGTTGGGTATAGGGCATATCTCTAACAAGCTGTTGATTTAATTAACCAACTTTTAGCTTATAAACTAAAAATCGACCATATTCTCTCAAAATTGAACTGGTCCACTAACGATCGTGGCAAAAAGTGCAAAGTAAACTTAGATCTTAATCTGTAATCTTTAATCATAGATGCAATTATCAAATCCACACTAATCAGGTGATATCTTCTAAACTCTACTTCTCTTTCCTTTAAATATTGGGGACAATGTCTCATTTTGGTTGGGGGGGGGATAGATTACTAGATTATTTTCATGTTTCATATTTAAAAAAAAAAAAAAATTTAGTTTGTTGTTATTTTGTGTGTAAGAATATATATATATATATATATATACACACACAAACTAACAACAAATTGTGTGTTTTAACCAATTGGAATTGTTTTTCAGAGGTGGTTGTGTAAGGAGTTTTCACTCCTGGGAAGCATCTCAATATAATTCGTAACAGGTATTCGTTGTTCCTTTCTTTTTGAATCATTTAAATTTGTGAATTCTCCATAATATTGATTAAATTTGATCTTTATATGCCCATCTGAAAGATATTATCAACAACATTGTAACATATGATCATGGGTGATAAGTGAAAATTCGGTAATATTCAGTTCTTTAGTCTGTTGGAGGAACGCCTCAAGGCAATGAAATTTATATTTTTTTATTACAAAAAAAAATTGATCATGCTTTAATTTAGTAACCAAACATCTTGCCTCAGTAAGCAGTGATTGTTCGCGTCAAACGATATGGCTTGATTTAGTTAAAAAAATTGATAAAGCTTTTACTTAGTTACAAGACATTTTGCGTCAGTAAGCATTGGTTTTTCGCGTAAAACTGTAGGGCTTGAGTTTGTGTTTGAATAAGTTCATTTTCGTAGCCTTTTTAACTTGAGCAATTAAGTCCATTGGGGTATTTTAACACTTAGTTCCCTAAAAAGCTTTATTACAATTGTTTTATGAATGATGATGTTTTTAGAAAGATTGATTTTCAAAGCTTGAGTTTTATGATTTTTGGAGGCAGAGGGAAAAACCCACCTCAGATGTAACTTTGTACAGATATGGAATTGATGGACACGGATATCGTGTGCACACGCAGTTCAGGACTAGGAAAGGGAGATGCCCCTAGATCCCAGATTCAGAGTCCAGAGGGTAGCATAGATCCGCACCCCGGCTACAGATTTATGGTTTGGGGGACGACAAGACGTAACGCCTCCAGACCACAAGATATTTGCGAACTATGGGAAGCCCCCAAGCGTCAGATTTTGCATATGGGGGGACAACGAGACGTAACGCCCCTGACACGCTTAAAAAGTGGTTCTTTACTCCCAAGTATAAAAGTGTCAGAGTAATAAAATAAGCCAGTGAGTCTGGGGTCAATCCAAATTGAATAGATTTAGTATGGTAAAATAATAATTTAAATGAAAAGAAACAAAAAATATTTGATTTGTTTGAAGTTGTTTGGAGAATTTAAATTAAATGACAACAATAAAATAAAATGATAAGGTTATGGGATCCGCTTTTAATATTTTATTTAGAAATCTTACTTTTATAATATATAAATTATCATTATAACCCAATTAATTACTTCCGGAATTAACTATGCCAAAACATATATAATTGGCCATAAAGGCGGAAGTCATTTCTGTCGATAACTAGTCCTGCCAAGGTACTAAATATGCCAAAAACATAAAACCAGTCATAAAGGCGGTGATAACGTTTGTCTATAACAAGTCCAGTTAGGTACTCAATTATGCCAAAATCGTATAAAATCATCAATATAAGCGGTAGAAATATTTGTCAATAATTAATCCAGATCTCAATTAATTATTATTCATTACTATTTATATATTATAATATAAGTGAGATTAATCTAAACTTAAATAATAAAATTTTCACCCATTCCCCCAGTAGAAAAAGTGATATAATATTAGCTACACATTCAAGCACAAAATGGCAGTCATTTAACAAAAGTGTCTCATTCGTCATTGAGATCTCGCATACTCCCACTGCAACTGCATCTAGAGAGTCTCCACTCCCGAATCACAACTGCATCTCTCCAGGCTTTAGTTTTCTACTTTCCTTCAGCACCTGCAACGAATTGCAAATGTGAATGGGACAAGCAGAATCGAAAATCCAGTTGGAAGTAACGGCTTCACAAGCCAAAGATATATCAATAACTGAAAAAATAAATGTACCTGATGTAGATGCTTTCTCCCTCCTCAGTTGGGCGATGTAGTCAGGACGGTTCCTTTTCCAGTGCCCGACTTTGCTGCAGTGATGGCACTTGTCTTCCGAAGCCCTTTTGGGCTTAGCTATCTTTGCCTATGGTTGAGGACCGAAACCCTTCTTCTTCTTCCATTTCTTCTTCTTTCCCTTTGGCCAGGCCTGGGAAGAAGCGAAAAGAGAAGTAGGTCTTGGAGGGCGAGTTGGTACTCCCTTATTAAGGTCCTCCTCCGCCGTGAGCAACATCCTATGTAACTCATGGTAGGTACAGATAGTCCCGTTCATGTTGAAATACATCACGAACTGGCGATATGAAGCTGGGAGTGAACCAAGAATGACACTCCTACCGAGAATGTCATTCAGAATGAGATTATGTTGCCTCAGTTGATCGATCAAATCGATCATCTGAAGAACATGTGAACTAACAGCTTGCCCATCATCCAATCGCGCATGGAACAATTCCATTGCGATCTTATGAACAATTACTTGTTCTTGGTTCTCAAACGATTGTCTCAATTGTGTCATCATATTATACGCATCTAACATGCCATAGTATTGTTTCTTGAGTCCCTGAGACAATGAACTAAGGATGTATGATTTAACTCTTAAATCATCATTCTTCCAAGTTTCAAAAACTTGGCGTTCCTCCTCTGTAGCATCCGCACCAACAGCAAAGGGCAACAGACCCTCAATAACATATCCCAATTTCTCAGAATCGAGGACAATCCTCAAATCCAATTCCCAGTCAGCGAAGTTCTCAGCGCCTTTTAGTTTGTTCGTATCAAGCATACGCGCAAACTGATTTATGGATGGTGCCGCCATCGCAAATCTATCATATGGATCACGAAAAACGGTTAGTAGAATATAAACAGTTTCATATAATATCAAAAGCATAAACTAGATCATGGATTTTTAATCTAAAAATGCCCCTCCCACTAAATCATGCAATACTGTAATCCCCAATCAGAATACAAAGATTTAATGATTAAATTAAATACAAATACTGAAAAATGGATCCCGTGAATATATTTCAGCTCACAGCAGAGGCACGGTCTCGCCTACGTATATTCATCAGGTAGACAACTCATTTGTCGATCACTCACTAGTGACTCCTATATTTCCGGTCCTGACCATTTCTCGTTGTCGCTGCTAAGGCAGGCCCACAAGGAGACGTACCAAGGTTAAACTTGTCAATGATAAACTCAAGTTACTTGCTTAATCCTGACAGTTAGGGCACGTTCAGGATTCCGCTTTCGCTTGAATTTATCTAGTATCTGATATGCATCCGGTATAAATAAATCTCTATCAGCTACACCCTCACAGCAGAGGCACGGTCTCGGATGTAGTCACAGAGAAATATTTATAAACCGTATTGACAAGCCGGACCACATAACATGCATCAAATACATAATTACATTAAAACCTTATTAATTAGGGATTTTCCGCTAAGTGTCATACACCCTAAATCTAATCAAATTAGATTATAACATGCATGTATAAGTTAAGAAAACATGATTAAACATTGAATCAAACAAGCTAATCATTTTAGGGGGCCTAGAATCAGACTCGCTCTGATACCATTTTGTATGGGGTTTTAGGGGCTAAATCCGGTAACGCAGCGGAAACGGTGGAAAATCAAATTTTCCGATTTCAAAAATTTTTCTTGGATTAATAAAATAAACATATTTATTTAATTACCCAATAATAAAATTATGAAATAAAATTCAATAAATCAAATTTATGTGAATTTACCAAATTGCCCTTACACTTGGCATTTTGTTCATTTTAGTCCGAAATTGTTCAAATCAATTTTGGATGATTATAAATCATTTCTAAGATGAACTTAACATGTCCTAAATGTCAAAACACCAAAAGCAACACAAAACCCAAAAATCAAGCCCTTGGCCGAGAGCACCATTAGGGTCCAAATTGTGCATTTTGCACTTCCATGCTTCAAAAGACATCAAGGAAAAATCCAATCAACCCAATATTTTACATGCATCATATACACATCCAAATACACCACATAAATGAAAAGCCCCAAATTTGGAAGTGGTCTTAAACCCTAATTTTTCAATTTCTTCAAATTAGATAAATTAGACCAAATTGGTTAAATCAATTACTTTAATCATGTTTCTTCCATCCAATTAAAGTCTCAACACAATGAAATAACTATAGATCAAATCTAGGTCATTTAAGAGTGGGTCAACAACTCTAGATTAGCAACAAAATTTCTAAAACCATAAAAGAATGCTTATTACTACACTAGTAATAAACTTCAAAGTTCATACATGCTCAACACTTTCAAAAAACTTCCATTCAACAAAAACACAAAGAATAAAGAAAAGAATGACATGAGAACATCACAAGATGTAGCCTAGAACATAATGAACATTTTCCTTTCTAATAGTAGGTTGAAGAAACTTACTAAAAACTAAGCTTTCTTTGATTTTCTCTTTGTCTTTCTTCTTCTTCCTCAAGATTCTTTTGATTTTCTTTTAATGGAATTTGTAAGTAAAGTGTATTAGGTTATTTCACTAAATGAAATTAAAACAATATATACTTGCCAAAATTTTTGCCTTGGCCGAAAATTACAACAAGCATATACAAAATAATTAATTTCAATTTTATTTGGTTTTCATTTAATCAACTTGTTAAAATATCTAATAAACACTTTAAAGATATTTCTAATAAGTCAACAAAGGCAACTTAGCCATTTAAAACAAATATCTAAATCTTAAGATATTTATATTTTAATTAATTTAATCACTTAACAATTAAATAATTAATTAATTAATTAAATACAAATATATTAAATATATGTATTATATTTACATTAAATATTAAATACATATATACATTTATGATATTAGTCAAATATCTAAATTTGACTATTAATTAATGTGTATTTAAATTAATCAAGTATTAAATGTAAATACACAATAATTAAGGAAATGACTATCGGGTCCTTAAACATGTATTTTGCGTTTAACCTTTAAAAGACTTTATAAATAATCAACATTATTTATAAGTGTTTCTCTAGTGCTCTACGAGTATATTTCATTATTGAGACTCTCTAGATTCAGGCATAGCCGTCACGAAATCCAATTTCGTGTCCATAATTTATCCACCCGTAAATTATGACGATCACGGATAAACTCGCTGAATCATACAGGTCGAGGTCATGGCAAATGTATAATTCCTCCGTCACAGGTATCCGGATATATCCCAGAGATATAGATGTAAACGTCAAATCTTTATGGGGATTATCCAGTCGACTATTCTATTAGCAATTTCAAAAAGAATATTTAGAACTGGCTTATAAACTGTACCACGGCCCATGGTTTTATCTGTTTGCTAATCATATGGACTACCTATGCTCTGATACACAAAACGGACGGATCCTATCTTGATACGCACAGGACACCCTGAGGATCTATCTACATCCAACGAACAGACGGAGGTCTGATCTTAATAGATCGGTGATGTGACTGTCATCTAAGTGTATAAGATGTCTCATATGCCCACAGTGGCATTTCAAGTCTAAGAATCACAAGTGCTACTCAACCCGACAAGATTCTTATTAACGTTGGTGTACCATCCATTAAGAATCTTCGGTGAGTCATTCAGTGTTTATCCGCTATATAAACACCTACACGTATACTAGTCTCCAAGACTTACGGTTCATTGAGAAACCATTGGAATCATATATTCCTGTATACAACATGTACCGGTCTCAACGGGTTTACTATACTGACCAAGCAGTGTAAACCTTGACCAGGAACTGTCTGAGAATGACAACGTCATGATACAACTCAATGTCAGTTGCGACGCTTTTGCAACTGTACCATGACTAGTCATTCTAAGGTCATTACATCTTTACCATATTAAAAGATACATTATATTATAGAAACTGCATATATTATTCAAAATAATAATTTGTTTTACAGAAGTAGTCATAAGGAAATACAACCGGGAATTGACGCTGTGAGCACCAACCCCAACGGTCATGTGTCTGTCCCATCATCATCTTCGCTGGTGTCCTCTGGAAGATACGAAAACACAGGAATCTGATCAATGCTGAGGTTGAGATGGTGAGCCAATTGTTGAAGCATTTGCGTCGTGGCTACAATGTTCTGTACCATGAAGTCAACACGAGATTCCACCTGTTCTAAGCGTTGTGACATGGAACGTTGCCAAGATAATCCCCTTGCGGGTTGAGGCTGAAGTTGTGGCTGTGCAGGAGCTACCGAGGAGCTGGTTGGTGCTATTCTCTTTGTTCAAAGTTGCTGGATAATTCGAGTGGTTAATGTAGTAGTGGGCTGCTTTGATTCTTCCATTGGGTCCATGGGCACCATATCCATTGCACATAGATTAATGATCATGCTGTAATAAAAAAGCCCAGTCTGTACAGAGTTAGTTGTCCGTACTATGTTTGTCGAAATTAGCCTTCCCACGTCAACAGAGTGTCCCTCAAGTAGAGAATATAGCAGAATCATCTAGTTCTTTGTAACATTTTTGATGTGGGAGCCAGGTAGAAGAGTGCGTGTCAAGAAATGGAACCATACCCGAGCATCTGGTTTCAAATATCTAGAACTCATCGTTATATATTCCTCACTACTGCTAATGTCACAGGCGGCGTTGGGGATGCAGAGTGTTTGTGTCAAATGGTCTATGTCATGATGCTCGATAGCTGCTGTATATTCATCATTCTCTATATCTGGCAACCTATAATATTTATTGATCGTTGACCGATCATCAAATACTGCCATCTGATCGCGAACCACCACCTGGTACCCCAAATGCTCATAAGAGTTGGCGTAGAATTCCCTCACCATGGGAATACATGTTGGGGGAGGCTGTCTGTAGAGCTTATGCTAGTGCAGGCAGTGATCATGGAATCTATTTGAGGAAATTGTCCTGGTTGATATCAAATCCCCTCTCAATAAAGAGACTTTTTGTCCCCATCCCCTTCTCATAGCGCTTTTTGACGGTCGCCGACATGAATTTTTCGTTGTCATAGCTTGGTGTTACGGCCGCTTTGGTACAAGAGTTTCTAGGTGCCATTGGGGATTTTTTAAAAAAAAAAATTGGGTAGAGTTTCCCCTGTTTCTCAGGCTTTACCAAATATCACCCTAAGAAAATCTAAGCAAACACTTCAAAAATTATCTACCAATCACTATGCCCCCAATTACTTCTCAACAATTACAATTTACTCCCAAAAAATACTCACAAATCAGAAAATAAATTGAAAGAACCGAAGAATAAGAAGCTGATGTGGCGGAATTCACGAATTTAGAGTAGTAGCACACAAAATATAGATGAATTGTGGAGTAGGTTTAGGTGTTTGGTGGGGTGAGAGAGTGGTTTTAAGAGATTAAGGAGAATATTTTTGGAGGGGATGAGAGAAAAATGAAGACATTGTGAAGAGACATGAGGAAATACATGTGGTTTGATGGTTTTATAACCTGAAATCGGTCATGCATCGTGACACAGAGTGTTTCGTGTCGCGACGTGGAGCCCTAATAATTGGGGATTAGTGTTTTAGGTTAATGCATCGTGTCGTTAAGGATGTATGTGTTGCGACGCTTAAAGTGAAAGTGTTCAATCAAGTCCCAAGGATCACAAAACATGCATAAAAAACCACATATGAACACATCAAAGGAGGTGGCGGAATCAACTCACATTGAATTCGGTTTTGATGGATGAAGAACAAGATGCGTTTTTGGCTCCCTCCAAGTCACGGCAGTGGCTTCTCCTTGCAGTGGCTGTGCGTTTGGACTGGTTTGGCTTCCTCCATGTTCGGCCATGCATGAACTCCATTGAAGCTCAAAGCTTCAAGCTTCCATGCTCACAAACTCACTTCTCTATCACCTATGTATCACTCCTAGAGTGTGCTAGCACTAATCATCTTCCATTTTGCTTCTCAAAAATTCGGTGAACCAGAAAAATTGAAGAAGAAGAAAATCGGCTTGAAGCCGTGAGAGGAGAGAGGAGGAGAAAAGAGAGGGAAGAGGAAAAACGTTTTGGCTCCAAGCCTCTACCGTGTACTGTGCGTGTGAGAGAGAGAAAAAGATTTTTAATATATATATATTTTTTATTTTCTTTACCAAGTAAAATCAATAAAACATATATATATCTTATCTTTTTAATTCAAAAGTCAAAAGTTAAAACAATAAAGCTTTTCATCATTTCAACTTTTAACTTTAAGTCACATCACATCTATTCACTTTATTAAAGTGACATATTGTCAAGTCACATCACTCAAAGTGACAATTAATTTGACGATTGACGCGACTAGCGATTTGACGCTTGATGTGACTCGCGTGCCGCGTTCGAATTCGAAATGCGAATGCGCTCGCAATCACTCTCGGGCTTAATTCCAAATTAACGAATTTTCCGTCGCGTCGTAATTAAGTGATTACGCCTAGCGAATTCACTATTCACGTCGCTAACGAATTAATTCTAAATTAATTCGTTCGCCCGAATTAAAATCTAATTTTAATTCCGCGTCAAAATCCAATTTCGATTAATATATCGAATATATTAATTTTATCGATTAATTCCAAATTAATCGTTCTCTCTCTTTAATTAATATTTTATCCCAGATAAAATATCTCCGCAATTAATCCCAGATTAATTTTCTCTCTCATCGAATTAATCCCAGATTAATTCTATCTCTCTCTTCTAATTAATCCCAGATTAATCAAAGTGCGAGTAATACGTCATCGGTGAATCTTCAGGAACCGACCCATGAGATCTCCGGATATGTTGGCAGTAAATACGATCGTCGGACTGTCCGAACACGTAAGTACCTCGTACTACGTTTATATCGATTTACAAGACAAGGTTAGCCTCTAGCAAAACGCCATGCCTACCCAATTCTCCAGAAATATTCTTACAGGAATATATAGATCTGTATCAAGCGTAGTATACCGTAGTATTGTGTATATCGGCCCAGTATCGGATAATCACGTGCTAGGGCTGGGGCTGGATAAGTGTCTGCCCCGTCCGAAGCACATGTCGGATGTCTGGTAACATAGTCTCTATAATCGGATATACATGACCTGGTCACAATATCCCGATTGGTTGCGCAACACTCAAGAGCACTAGTACCATATCCTGCGTGACATCAACTCCAATATGACTGAAGTGACACTTCCGTCTCGACATCACACCCAATACACTACGACTCTCTGATAAACCCAGAAGCGGTGTACACAGAACCGGTTAAAGCCCTGTACCACCAAGACCAAAGTCTACCGATTATCGCAAGTATTAGCGATGCAAGTCTCAGGTTAAGACTATACACACCTACCTCGATTCGGCCTCCCATAGACACATAGTCATAATACCAATGGGATTCCGAGGGGTCTATCCAGAGCGAAGCTGTTTCCCGTACCATCGGTGAAACACGACCTCCTATCGCACTTGCATAAGTATCCAATACTTATATATATGAGAACTATGCCGTTGTGCCCTCACAACGCGCACAAGTGCAATACTAGCCTATTCCGCATTATCGATGTCCAGTCTCGATAATACTTCGGCTAGGGATATTTAATGATTAATCCTTCGGGGATTGATACTGTCTCATATCATCTCAATCCAGGAACTAATCATATGGACCTCTCTTCATTTATATATCTATGGTGATCTAATCACAAATGATGAGAGTGCAATTTCCTTGTCACATAGTTAATTTGTACAACAACACCATGATCTGTACAAATAGTGACGCTATGGGTCATATTATCCAACAATCTCCCACTTGGCACATAGCCAGTCACTCGAGTGTCTAACACCCGAACTATGTACAATTCGCTCAAATTACTGAGGAAAGGTTTTCGTCAGCGGATTTGCTTAATTATCGTCTGACGCGATTTACACGATCATCACATCGCCACGATGTATGATCCGAACGAATCAGATGATATAGAAGTATATATCTGGATCGTCGATGAGACCTTTAATTCTTTAGCCTGTGCTGACGCCTAGCTCAGCTGCTAACAGAATAATATCTAATCTAATTAGATTTATTATTGATCCAAATGGCTTTTATTGCTGCCTCAGCTGCAGCAATAATCCGTATTTGTTGTTAATTCGGCAACAGTTATCTTGCTCGGAAGATTTCCAGCTCACTGTCCCAGTGTTCAAACTTTATAGTACCGCAGTATATACCGGTTTGGAAACTTGCAACAGTGATCCCAGTCACTTCAAGTTCTCCATCTCCATAATTTAAGACAACATCTTTAGTTCTCTCAGATACTAACAGATGTTCTTAATCTTCAATCCAGTGACTATCACTTGGATTGACCCGATTGTGACTCCATATGCTCAAAGCGTATGAGACACCAATACAAGTACATTTTAAATGTACAATTTCTCAGAGAGTGTTACCAACTCCAAATCTAGCCCAGTAGATCTTTATTCCTTGAATAAAGGTTGTTACTCTCAGAATTCTACGGAGAATTTCTTATGAAAGCCAAGCTTTCACCGATTGTTTTATGGGAATTTCATTGTCAGTGCCCTCTCCCACTAACCTCCTTATATACACAAGAATTATTTCGTTTTGAGTCAAATCATAAACTATTTTGATTATTTCAAAACGTCAGTTCCAAGAACCTTATGCTTGCTTCAATCCAAACATGGATCGAAAACCCGCAAACCTTGTTTGTCGGTTATACAAACATCATGATGTTGAAAGCATCCTCCAAAAGGTTTCCTTTTCAGGAAAGCGATTTTGATCTGCAACTGACACATTCGGATCATGACACTTTGTCATAATAGGGAGTCGATACCTCGTATCACTTCCTTTGTTCTTGTGTATTCGAAGATTAATGGTATAGTTTCATCTTGATGAACTATATATGTTCCATTAAGATTCAGTGCCTAGAACAGTATTACTCCGATTTTCATCGAGTTATACTATCCTCCCACTTGCCACTGCATATCGGTATTCCTCTTAGGAAAACCGCATGGAGAGCAACAATCTAATTGTTCTCTAGTGAGGTGTTAAGTACAATACTTATGGTATCCCTAGGATGATAACACAATTGGCACTTATCAATTTGGGTCCTTAGTTTGGTATCATCCAAACGTTATGCCTAGCATACCCAAATTGTCAGGAATGAGAAACCTCGTTTCTTTCCTGTTCATATCCTATACGATATCTGTCAAACAGATTTATATGGAACCTTATTCTAAATAAGTTTTGCACTGTTAATACATATCCTTTTGAAGGAAATAGTAGCTCAGAGCGACTCGTGATTAGCCTTATCATGTCTAACATGATTCGTTAATCCTGTTCGGACACACCGTCTAACTGACGTGTCTCGGGAGGAGTCCTCATATGAAAGAATATCGTACTCTTTCAGTATGTACGAAACTTACTGCTTAAGTATTTTCCATTACGGTCTTACCGTGGCGGAATAATGCTATAGCCGATCTGTTTGTGTATTTCGTGTCGAAACTTTAAAGTTTCTGATTTGTGTTCTTCAAAAGAAACACATAACCATAACGTGATGCCACATCCGTTAAGGTCACGAAATATTCATGTTCACATCTAGCCTAGCTAGATATGGGCCCACTAACTTCACCATGAATAGGGCTAATAGATCGGTGGCACTTACACTATTACCAAGTAAATAGTATTTTAGGTACTTTACCTAATAAAATAGATTCGCAGACCTTATTTGAATAGTCAAATCAGTCCTAGTATCCACTCTTCAAAAGTGTGGATATACGAGTCTCGTTAAATTGTGTCCTAGACAACAATGCCACAAATAAGTCTCTATTGATCAAATCAATTTAAGCTATTTATTTGTCAATTTATATGTTTGAGATTTTTATTTATATTCAAAATATAAATTCTGTTATTTATATCTAATATATTTATCTCAGTATCATCTTTATAATAAAACACTCAGTGTTCTATAATATAAAGGTTTATCCGCAACGGATTAAACACTGATAAAGAGATAATGTCTCTAGTCAAACTAGTTACATTATAACAGTTCCTAATTCAAGTACATACCCGAAGGGTAGTTCCTAAACTTAGGTATCTACGGTCGAAACAGCGACTTTCGTCCCGTTTCCGATTCGCAGAGCAATCTCAGCTTGAAGTCAGTATCCTGCTCAAAGCAGAGATTCTGAATACATATATTTTATGTACCACACTAAGTATTTAAAATCTAATTTCAATACTAGCTGTGAACATAACTAAGACAAACATTTTTAAAGTTAGAGCCTCGCCCTTTCTTTAATTCCTTCGTGTCTTCCATATCCAAATGGTAGTCACTTTGGGATATGTCAATTATCCTTTTTCAATATTTTAGGAACCTTAGGCCAAGCCTTGGGTTTTTAGAATATTGAAAGGAATGTGCACCTCGTGCTACATGCCCAATTGCAAACTTTGACTTTACATGAATAGTCAATTAATTCTCCAAGAATTATTAATTGCAATTTTAATACTTTTAAATCCAAAATTAGATTTATGACAAGTATATTAAATTAAGCATTAAAGTCATCATCACAAAAATCTTCCAAAGATTTTATGCTCTACTTATCTTGCTTAATTTTGGGCTAAAGGTATAATGAGTTATTTTATCAAATAAAGTAACTTATTATATTCCCAATTTGAAAGTTAAATCATTTAAAATTTTAATCCTAGATTATATTTTAAATATCCAACTTTTCAATTTTATCTTGATTACAATAGTCCAACTATTTAATCAACGATTAGTGGTACTTTATATATTATAATGATTATAATAGTCCAACTATATAATCAAATATAATCCAAATTAATTAACCTCAATTACATTGATTACTATAATCCAATTATAAAATCAACTGTAAACTGAAATTAATTAATTCAAATATATTGATTAATATAATCCAATTATATATAATCAAGTATAATACAGTCCAACTGTTTATTAAAACAACAATTTAAATATTAGTCTAACTAACATTTAATCTAATGACGAAATAATTTAAATGAGCGCATATGGCGAGTAATTGAACGAGTATTGCAAATTCAATTCTTGCCTCCCACTATTTTTCGTCGAGCCTCTAACCCTCTGTCGAGTACTCGGGAAACCGTGTTTCCTAGTGGGCTAGGATCCCGTTAAATATCACACAATCTTGACTTTGGCCAACAAATTGTATGATAATTAACTAGGTAGATCTCGAAGATCAATTGGATCTCATCCAACTCCTAGATCCAGTAGGTGGACATCCAAGTCCCAAACATATATCTTATATATGCCTATACATCGAATGTATACCCTAACCTATTTCCTCTGAATCAACTAGGCCTTGGCTTTGGCACAACAAACCTAATGATTCCAGTCAAGCGCGGACCCATTGACATGGAAGCTTCGTAATCAATGTCAATGGACAAAAGTGGTCTTGACTTTGGCCAACAAACCACAACTTGGACACGACACCGATATGGAACAAAGCCTCGTGATTAAAACACATCTTTGATGGACAAGGGCTTGACTTTGGCCAACAACCCCTGCCAATCTCGGATCTTGAGTAAGAATCACTCAATGGAAGGAAAAACGCATGATATTTAACGAGGGTTTTTCGCGTGCAAATTGGCTACCAATTTAATTATCTTTGTTAAGGTCTCATCATCATACACCCTTAAGCATGCATTCTAAACACATAATAAAGCGAGTATGAAATAAAATAATAATGATATGCGGATGGATATTTTACATTGATCCTAGATCAAATCTCTCACTTTTCTCTCTCCCGCTAGCACTTGTATTACTTCTACCCGTTACACTACACTTCTAAAGAAACCTCTTTTACATGGAGGGGAATAGGTGAGAAGAGAATACAAAGAAATAGGAGATAAGGCTGGACACGCAGGTCCAATTTAATAAATCAAATTTATTACAATTTCCAAAATCGCCCAACCCGACTAATATCCATCCGATATACATTATTCAAACATCACAACCATGTGTATTCATACAAGCATGTTATCAATCAATCAATCAAATTAATTAATCTTGAATATTAGTGATCATCCAATGTTCAAACAAAGATTTGATTTTTGTTCGAGTCAAACTCGTATTGCAAACACGTACTCAAAGTACAATTTCTACGAATTAAATTAAATTACATAATTAAATCCAATTTAATACGTATTTAATTCTAATTCATTATTTAATTCTAAATTAAATATTACACTTTTATTAACGAACCTTTACGACTTAAATTCCAAATTTAATCGCAACGGGTCTCAAAGCCCGATTAACATCTAATGTTTTATTTAATTAAAGTCCAATGGGCTTTTAATTAATTTCTATAGGCGTGGACTTTTGGTCAACTCGGGTCAAACCGAACAACCAAAATCCAATCCGGGAGTTACCCCATAAGCCTTTAAATTAATTTTGGCCCATTAGGCCCAATTAAATAATTAAGGTCCATTAAGTCATAATTGGACCTTTTGGATTCGGTTTTGGGCCTAATTGGATCCAACCAATTTTGCCTAAACCCAACTTTGTTACAACAAAGCCCAAAAGCCCAATTACAACCTAACAAGCCCAATTTCCAAAATCAAGCCCAAATTAATTAACTTATAAAATTCCAAATTTCACAATTAATTAACCTAAGTGTAATACACAATCAATTACCCAATTAACATTTCTAAAATATCAATTAGCCTAATTAATCATGCACTTTAACAACCAAATAGTGTCCAACACAATTCAATCAAAATCAAACCAATTAACATGCTTTCAAGTCTCGGCAATTAGGGGTTTTTCAATTCGATTCGGTTTCAATCCAATTGAGTCCACAATCATAATTTCCCAAATCAATTCAATTCATCCAATGAATTAAAACAACAAAATCACAAAGAATTTCATGTTCTTTAAAATTCGGCCAAGCCACTTTAAAAGGGAAAAATGTTCCAAATCAAAATTCAATCCAATTGAACTTCAAAACAACATTAACCAATTGTTTTAAGTCATCCAATGATCAAACAAAACAAAATTACCAAGACATTAGGGTTATTACATTTTCGGCCAAGCTTCCAATTTGGGGAAAATTGAATCCAATCCAATTTCATGAAATTGATCACACACAATCTCAATTAAACATGTTCTAAGCATACTTAAACATCCAATTCAATTAAAACATGCTTAAACACATTTTGCCCAATTTCAAGTTTCAATTCAACCTAAGAATTGGGGAAAATTGATCTAATCCAATTTTCTTGAAATTGATCATGCACAACTTCAATTCAACCTCATTCAAGCATAATGCATCAAACAATTCAACCAAATCATGCCTAAATCGAGTTTACCCAAATTAAAGTTTTGACCAAAATTTGCAAATTGGGGAAAAAATCAATCCAATGATTTTTTTGTCAAATTGATTACATATATCTCAAATTAGATCATATATAAGCATTCTTACACAATCAATTTGTCAGAATCAAGCTAAAATCAAAAAGCCCCAAATTTACTCAAGAACCCTAATTCGGTTTTCATGCATCAATAGCTCAATACCATTGAAAGTGTTCAATCAAGTCCACAAGATCAAAAACATGCATAAAAAACCACATATGAACACATCAAAGGAGGTGGCGGAATCAACTCACATTGAATTCGGTTTTGATGATGAAGAACAAGATGCGTTTTTGGCTCCCTCCAAGTCACGGCAATGTGCTCTCCTTGCAGTGGGCTGTGCGATTTGGACTGGTTTGGCTTCCTCCAAGTTCGGCCATGCATGACTCCATTGAAGCTCAAAGCTTCAAGCTTCCATGCTCACAAACTCACTTCCCTATCACCTTTGTATCACTCCTAGAGTGTGCTAGCACTAATCATCTTCCATTTTGCTTCTCAAAAATTCGGTGAACCAGAAAAATTGAAGAAGAAATCGGTTGAAGCCGTGAGTGAGAGGAGAGAAAAGAGAAGAGAAGAAGAGAGAAAACGTGTTTGGCTCAAAGCCTGAAACCGTGTACTGTGCGTGTGAGAGAGAAAAAGATTTTTAATATATATATATTTTTATTTTCTTTACCAAAGTAAAATCAATAAAACATATATATATCTTATCTTTTTAATCAAAAGTCAAAAGTTAAAACAATAAAGCTTTTCATCATTTCAACTTTAACTTAAGTCACATCACATCTATTCACTTTAATAAAGTGACATATTGTCAAGTCACATCACTCAAAGTGACAATTGATTTGACGATTGACGCGACTAGCGATTTGACGCTTGATGTGACTGCGCGTGCCGCGTTCGAATTCGAAATGCGAATGCGCTCGCAATCACTCTCGGGCTTCGCTAATTCCAAATTAACGAATTTTCCGTCGCGTCGTAATTAAATGATTACGCCTAGCGAATTCACTATTCACGTCGCTAACGAATTAATTCTAAATTAATTCGTTCGCCCGAATTAAAATCTAATTTTAATTCCGCGTCGAAATCCAATTTCGATTAATATATCGAATATATTAATTTTATCGATTAATTCCAAATTAATCGTTCTCTCTCTTTAATTAATATTTTATCCCAGATAAAATATCTCCGCAATTAATCCCAGATTAATTTTCTCTCTCATCGAATTAATCCCAGATTAATTCTATCTCTCTCTTCTAATTAATCCCAGATTAATCAAAGTGCGAGTAATACGTCATCGGTGAATCTTCAGGAACCGACCCATGAGATCTCCGGATATGTTGGCAGTAAATACGATCGTCGGACTGTCCGAACACGTAAGTACCTCGTACTACGTTTATATCGATTTACAAGACAAGGTTGGCTCTAGCAAAACGCCATGCCTACCCAATTCTCCAGAAATATTCTTACAGGAATATATAGATCTGTATCAAGCGTAGTATACCGTAGTATTGTGTATATCGGCCCAGTATCGGATAATCACGTGCTAGGGCTGGGGCTGGATAAGTGTCTGCCCCGTCCGAAGCACATGTCGGATGTCTGGTAACATAGTCTCTATAATCGGATATACATGACCTGGTCACAATATCCCGATTGGTTGCGCAACACTCAAGAGCACTAGTACCATATCCTGCGTGACATCAACTCCAATATGACTGAAGTGACACTTCCGTCTCGACATCACACCCAATACACTACGACTCTCTGATAAACCCAGAAGCGGTGTACACAGAACCGGTTAAAGCCCTGTACCACCAAGACCAAAGTTACCGATTATCGCAAGTATTAGCGATGCAAGTCTCAGGTTAAGACTATACACACCTACCTCGATTCGGCCTCCCATAGACACATAGTCATAATACCAATGGGATTCCGAGGGGTCTATCCAGAGCGAAGCTGTTTCCCGTACCATCGGTGAAACACGACCTCCTATCGCACTTGCATAAGTATCCAATACTTATATATATGAGAACTATGCCGTTGTGCCCTCACAACGCGCACAAGTGCAATACTAGCCTATTCCGCATTATCGATGTCCAGTCTCGATAATACTTCGGCTAGGGATATTTAATGATTAATCCTTCGGGGATTGATACTGTCTCATATCATCTCAATCCAGGAAAAATCATATGGACCTCTCTTCATTTATACATCTATGGTGATCTAATCACAAATGATGAGAGTGCAATTTCCTTGTCACATAGTTAATTTGTACAACAACACCGTGATCTGTACAAATAGTGACGCTATGGGTCATATTATCCCAACCATAAGGTTATTGAAGGATTATCCATTAGTATTGCTTTGCATGTCGGGACGCTCACATGAGAGTCGCGAAATGCCGCATGTCTGCACCTGGTTTTTTTTATGGAAACGTTACTTAAACTTGTTAACGCTCGATGAATATCGCTCGAGAATATATCCACTAGGATTGCGTCTCAAGTGTCAATGATATGTCATCTAAAGTCTCCTTACTCAAGCCATATCTAATGAATTTAATTTATCTTCGCGATTGTGAGACACCATTCCTAAGGAACGACAACGTGTAATTGCATGTCTAGCATGCACATTTAGAACAAACACCTTGATAGCTCCCGTCGTCATGGTAGATTGACTTGCTCCATCTTAAATGCTTCGTTTGTGCTTTTTCCTATAAAAATAGTTCACAAAATTAAAAACTCTATAACATTTAAAAAATCATAAAAATAAATAAAAATAAAAATATGTGTGGGTTACCTCCCCGTTAGCGCTAAATTTTACGTATTCAGCCAGATGTGACCGAAGATTGTCCTTCAATGAGGCTTCAGTGTAGTTTTGGACATCCTAGAGAGGATAATGCCATGAGCTTTGCTCTTCCAACGCCTCTTCTAAAAATGAGGTGGCCAATAAAATTTTGTTCAACTCAGTGCTCGTGCCACCTTCTTCAACCTTTTAGCACTAATGGTTCTGAAAGGATCAGACGAAAAGCCTATCATGAGTCTCGTATGATGCCTTGACATTGAATGGTCGTGCCATTCTATCAAGCTTTTGGTGTTATCCCTGAAGTTAGCTTCCCATGTTGTGATGTAACCCCTTTCTGTCACGAGATTGTCAATATGCTCACACACTTGCTCTTGCCTCACACCTATCTACCACTTCTTCATAGGTGTACTTCGAATTTCTACATTTAGCGCTCTTCATCAGACATCTTTGCAATTGCATGCTCCAAGAGTATCAATTTGAGGATGCAAATTCAATTTATCATGACTGGCATCCATTGATATGTCTGTCTGTAAGCCATCATCCTGATTTGTTGGTGTATGGGATAGGTCATGGGTGCTTCTTCTGACTTGTATCTTATATAGATGTACTCAGTGATT
>SKCR01006501.1:0-36303 GCA_019454045.1 Zanthoxylum bungeanum
TGTACCATTAATCTTCAAATACACAAGAAATCGGGTAGATCGGATTAGAGTCAAAAACAACCTAGGGTATGGGTTTCTGATCTAACCTCATTAAGATGTCAATCTTATGAAGGTATATCCACGACTACGTTTTGAGGAAGTGATACGAGGTATCGACTCCCTGTTATGGCAAAGTGCAATGAGTCCGAAAGGATTCCATGTATAACGATTATTATGGATACTAGTTGTTGTACCACAAAGCATTGTGCCTATTGGTACATTGTACGTCTTCAAGGAAGATACATGGATAGCAACATACCACGTACAAAGCTAGGCTTTTGACGGAAAGGTATCGTTATCAACATTGTGTTAATAACGGTACAACCTTTTACCTGTTGCCATGGTAAATCCATTTTGAAGATGCTTGTTGATAACTGTAATTTCATTTATGAATATGTCAGTTACAAATCAAAATCGCTTTCCTGAAAAGGAAACCTTTTGGAGAATGTTTACAACATTCTGACGATTTTGTATAACCGACAAACAAGGTTTGCGGATTATTCAATCCATGTTTGGATTGAAGCAAGCATAGGGTTCTTGGAACTGACGTTTTGAAATAATCATAATGGTTTATGATTGAACTCAAAACGAAATAATTCTTGTGTATATAAGGAGGTTAGTGGGAGAGGGCACTGACAATGAAATTCCCATAAAACAATCGGTGAAAGCTTGGCTTTCATAAGAAATTCTCCGTAGAATTCTGGGGAGTAACAACCTTTATTCAAGGAATAAAGATCTATTGGGCTAGATTTGGAGTTGGTACACTCTCTGGGAAATTGTACATTTAAAATGTACTTGTATTGGTGTCTCATACGCTTGAGCATATGGAGTCACTATCGGGTCAATCCAAGTGATAATCACTGGATTGAAGATTAAAGAACATCTGTTAGTATCTGAGAGAACTAAAGATGTTGTCTTAAACTATGGAGATGGAGAACTTGAAGTGACTGGGATCACTGTTGCAAGTTTCCAAACCGGTAAATACTGCGGTACTATAAAGTTTGAACACTGGGACAGTGAGCTGGAAATCTTCCGAGCAAGATAACTGTTGCCGAATTAACAACAAATGCGGATTATTGCTGCAGCTGAGGCAGCAATAGAAGCCCATTGGATCGATAATAAATCTAATTAGATTAGATATAATTCTGTTAACAGCTGAGCTAGGCGTCAGCACAGGCTAAAGAATTAAAGGTCTCATCGACGATCCAGATATATACTTCTATATCATCTGATTCGTTCGGATCATACATCGTGGCGATGTGATGATCGTGTAAATCGCGTCAGACGATATTAAGCAAATCCACTGACGAAAACCTTTCCTCAGCAATTTGAGCGAATTGTACATAGTTCGGGTGTTAGACCCCCAGTGACTGGCTATGTGCCAAGTGGGAGATTGTTGGATAAATGACCCATAGCGTCACTATTTGCACAGATCATTGTGTTGTTGTAGCAAATTAACTATGTAATAAGGAAATTGCACTCTCATCATTTGTGATTAGATCACCATAGATATATAAATGAAGAGAGGTCCCTATGATTAGTTCCTGGATTGAGAATGATATGAGACAGTATCAGTCCCCGAAGGTTTATCATTAAATATCCCTAGCCGTAGTATTATCGAGACTGGACATCGATAATGCGGAATAGGCTAGTATTGCACTTGTGCACGTTTGTGAGGGCACAACGGCATAGTCTCATATATATAAGTGTTGGATACTTATGCAAGTGCGATAGGAGGTCGTGTTTCACCGATGGTACGGGAAACAGCTTCGCTCTGGATAGACCCCTCGGAATCCATTGGTATTATGACTATGTGTCTATGGGAGGCCGAAATCAAGGTAGGTGTGTATAGTCTTAACCTGAGACTTGCACCGCTAATACTTACGATAATCGATAAACTTTGGTCTTGGTGGTAGGGGGCTTTAACCAGTTCTGTGTACACCACTTCTGGGTTTATCAGAGAGTCGTAGAGTATTGGGTGTGATGTCAAGATGGAAGTATCACTTCAGTCATATTGGAGATGATGTCACGCAGGATACGGTATTAGTGCTCTTAAGTGCTGCGCGGCCATCGGGATATTATGACAAGGTCATGTATATCCGATTATAGAGACTAGTTACCAGACATCCGACATGTGCTTCGTATGAGGCAGACACTTATCCAGCCCCAGGCCTAGCAGTGTGATTATCCGATACTGGGCCATATACACAATACTACGGTATACTACGCTTGATACAGATCTATATATTCCTGTAAGAATATTTCTGGAGAATTGGGTAGGCATGGCGCTTTGCTAGAAGCCAACCTTGTCTTGTAAATCGATATAAACGTAGTACGAGGTACTTACGTGTTCGGACAGTCCGACGATCGTATTTACTGCCAACATATCCGGAGATCTCATGGGTCGCTTCCTGAAGATTCACCGATGACGTATGACTCACACTTTGATTAATCTGGGATTACTTAGAAGAGAGAGATAGAATTAATCTGGGATTAATTCGTTGAGAGAGAAAATTAATCTGGGATTAATTGCGGAGATATTTTATCTGGGATAAAATATTAATTAAAGAGAGAGAACGATTAATTTGGAATTAATCGATAAAATAATATATTCGATATATTATTAGAAATTAAATTTCGACGCGGAATTAAAATTAGATTTTAATTCGGGCGAACGAATTAATTTAGAATTAATTCGTTAGCGCCGTGAATAGTGAATTCGCTAGGCGTAATCACTTAATTACGACGCGACGGAAAATTCGTTAATTTGGAATTAGCGAACCCGAGCCCGAGAGTGATTGCGAGCGCATTCGCATTTCGAATTCGAGCGCGGCACGCAAGTCACATCAAGCGTCAAATCGTTTGTCACATCATGCGCCAAATCAATTGTCACTTTGAGTGATGTGATATGACATGTTGTCACTTTATTAAAGTGACATGATGTGAATAAAGAAAGGTGATTGTTTGAAAGTTGATAGGACTTGTACCTTTTGACTTTTGAATTAATTGTTGTGTATATATATTTTATTCATTTACTTGGTAAATGGAATAAAGAATATATGTATATAAAAATCATTCTCTCTCTCTTGGACCAATTATTGTTCACGGTTTTTGGCAAATTTTTGTACCATTCACGTGACTTACATTGGTTTTTGTTGTTAATGTTTTTGGCCTAATTTTGAGACCACATTCACGTGACCCTCTCTCACTTTTCTTTTGGTCTTCACGGTTTTAAGAAAAAGGGAGCCAAAAACCTTCCCTCTTCTCTCTCGGTCTTGGACCGTTCTTCATCCTTTTTTTTCTGGTTTTCTGCCGATCAAAAGGGAGAAAAGAAGTAATCTTGTTGCAAGATAAAAGTGCTAGCACACCTTGAGTTATACATAGGTGATAGGGAAGTGTCTTCATGAGCTTGGAAAGCTTGAAGCTTTGAGCTTCAATGGTGCTCATCAATGGCCGAACATGGAGGAAGCCGAACCAGTCACCACCGTGCGTTCACTGCAGTTCCAGAAGCCATTGCCGAGCTTGGAGGGAGGCAAAATCGCACCTTGTTCTTCATTCATCAAAACCGAAATTCAATGTGAGTATATTCCGCACCTCCTTTGATGTGTTCATATGCGGTTTTTGTGCATGATTTGTTGATCCTTGGGACCTTGATTGAACTCTTACACATCGAACAACTAGGTCTGCTGGGCATAATCTTCAAGGTCGAGACTTCTATAGATTTGATCTTACAGTCTTTGCCCAACTACTGGGGCGAGTTCATAATAAAATATAATATGATGAACCAAGACAAAACTCTTGGAGAGTTATTGGCGATGCTGAAAGAAGCAGAACCAGAGCTTATGAAGGGCAAGAAACGCGAGGCTCACCTTACTTCGACATCCCAGATGGCCAAGGCTTGGCCGAAGGCTTCTGGGGGTGTGAAGAAAATGAAGAGAAATGGCAAGGCTAAATCATCACAGTCTTCTAGGAAGGCTAAGAACATAACCCAAGACGTATGCCTATATTGTGGCAAATGGGGTCACTAGAAGCGTGACTGCCGTGAGTATAAGGCGGAGTTGGAGGAAGTGAAGACCGACAAGGCTCCGGCTTCATGTATGTTGTTATAAACATGTCCACTACTAGTTTTAAAAATTGGATTTTTGATTCTGGATGTGGTACTCACATATGTACTGGTGTGCAGGATCTGCTGATTAGCAGGATACTGGCTTCAGATGAGATCGACCTACTAGTCGGAAACGGGACAATAGTCGATGTTTTGGCCGTTGGGACCTATGTTTTGTATCTGCCCTTGGGGCATGCAATTACATTAGGTGACTGTTATTTTGTACCTGGTTTGACTAAGGAACATCATCTTTGCATTTTGTTTAACCCGTTGCGGGTGTACCTTTATATTCTAGAACACTAGGTGTTTTGTATATAAAGATGACATTTATATATGTACAGCTGATGTTAATAATAGTCTTTATATTTTGAATATAAATGAATCTCAAACATATAACATGACAAACAAAATGCTCAAACTAAGTAACACAGATGAAACTTATATATGGCATTGTCGTCTGAGACGCATTAACAAGACTCGTATATCCACTCTTTGAAGAATGGATACTTGAACGGATTTGATCCTGATTTATATGATGTATGCGAATCCTGTTTATTAGGCAAAGTGCCTAAACCGCCTTTTAGCGGTAAGGGTGTACATGCCACCGAGCTGTTAGCCTTCGATCATAGTGACATATATGGGCCCATATCTAGCTAGGCTAGAGGTGGTTATGAATACCTCGTAACCTTTACGGATGTTGCATCGCGTTATGGTTATGTGTGTCTTATGAGACACAAGTCGGAAACTTTTAAGAAATTCAAGGAGTTTCGACACGAAGTAGAGAAAAACAAACCGACAAAAGTATTAAAACATTACGGTCGGACCGTGGTGGAAAATACTTGAGCAATAAGTTTCTCGATTACTTGAAATAGTATGGTATTCTTTCACAGTGGACTCCTTCCGGAACACCTCAATTGAGTGGTGTTTCCGAACGGAAAAACTGAACTTTGTTGGACATGGTAAGGTCAATGATGAGTCGCACTGAGCTACCAATTTCCTTCAGGGGATACACATTGAATATTGCAATACTTATTTTAAATAAGGTTCCGACAAAGTCTGTTGGGCAGATTCAATATGAAATATGGACAGGAAAGAAATTGGGTTTCTCATTCCTGAAGATTTGTGGATGCTGGGCATACGTTAAACATTTGGATGGTATCAAACTAGAACCCAAATCAGATAAATGCCTATTTGTAATTGGTTATCCTAGGGAAACCAAAGGATATTATTTCCACAACCCATAAGAGAACAAAATATTTGTTGCTCTCCATGCAGTTTTCTTTAGAGGAATTCCTAAATGCAGTGGTAAGTGGGAGGAAAGTAGAACTCGATGAAAATCGAAGTAATACTATTCCTGTAACCGATCCCCTCATGGAACACGAACAGTTCATTAGGGATGAGATTGTTCCATAATCTTCTAATACACAAGAACCACGTAGGTCGGAGAGAGTCATAAAATAACCTTAGATATATGGGTTTCTGATCTCACCTCATGTAGATATTAATCTTATTGAGGAAGATGAACTGGCTACGTATGAGGAAGCGATACAGGGTATGGACTCCGCTTTATGGGAAGAGGCAATGAAGTCAGATATGGATCCATGTATACAACCAAGTTTGGACATTGGTTGATGTACTAGAAGACATTGTGCCTATTGGTAGCAAATGAGACTTCATGGTGAAGACAAACATGGATGGCAACATACAAACGTACAAAGCTAGGGTTGTAGCGAAATGGCATTGTCATCAACATGGTGTTGATTACGATGAAACCTTTTACCCGTTGCCATGATTAAAATCCATTCGGATAATGCTTGCTATTGTTGCATATTTTGATTATGAAATAAGGCAAATGGACGTTAAAATTGCTTTCCTTAACGGAAACCTTTTGGAGGATGTTTATATACAACACCCTGATGGTTTTGTCGTACCAAAACATGCAAACAAGGTTTGCAAGTTAAATCGATCCATTTATGGATTGAAGCAAGCATCGCGTTCTTGGAACCAACGTTTTGATTACATTATATTACAATATGGTTTCATTCAAAACAAAGATGATTCTTGTGTATATAAGAAGGTCATTAGGAGTGCACTGACAATGATTTTCCTATAGGATGATGATGTATTGCTTGTTAGCAATGACAATCCCAAACAACAATCGGTGAAAGCTTTGCTTTCACTAAAATTCTCCATAAAAACTTGGGAGAGGCAACCATTATTCTAGGAATAAGGATCTACTAGGATAGATCTAAAAGTTGTTGGCACTCTCCGAGAAATCGTACATTAACACATGTGGTCTCTCTATCTAAGGACATGTGTCCTAAAACTCAAGATGAGAGAGATTCAATGAGACGGATCCCGTTCGCTTCTGCAGTCGGATCGATCATGTATGCCATGACATATACGCGACCTGGTGTCTCATATGCTTTGAGCATATGGAGACACAATCAGGCCGATCTAGGTGATAGTCACTGGATTGATGTTAAGAACATCCTTGAGTATCTTAGACGAACTAAGGATGCTTTCTTGAACCATGAAGAAGGAGAACTTGAGGTGACTGGGTTCACCGTTGCAAGTTTCGAAACTGATAAAGACGACTGTAAGTCGTAATCAGGGTACATATTTTGTTTGAACAGCGGAACAGTGAGCTGAAATCTTCCAAGCAAGATATTGTTGCCGATTTAACAAAAAAATGGAATGCATTGCTGCGGCTGAGGCAGTAAAAGAAGCATTTTGGATCTATAAAATTCCTAATTGGATTAGGAGTAGTTCTGTTAGCTGCTGAGCTGGGCCACAGCGCATGCTAAGGAATTACGGTCTCATCAATGATCCAAGTATGTACTTCAACGGTTTCATCTTATCCGTGAGATCATACATCGTGGCGATGTCAAGATCAAAAGATCGTTACAGATGATTGTTGGGTTTTCTATGTCTTCCCAATATCAAATTAAGCGATGAAAAATGCTAATACAACAAAGTAAAGTTGTGGAAATACTCACTTTGATCGGATTTGCGATGCGATGAATACAAAATTTCTTCTTTCTCTATTGAAGCTCTCGGCCAAGCTCATCTTTTGTGCTCCAACTTTCGGCCAAGGTCTCATTTGTGTGCTCCAAGCTCCAAGCTTTGTAAATGGATTTCATGCTCATGAATGGGTTTCCCTATCACCTTTGTGAGACTCCTTTGAGTGCTAGCTCTTGAGTTTTTGCAACAAAATCATGAAGAAAATGAAGTCTAGCTCCATGCCCAAGAGAGGAAAAATGGCTCCATTGCCGTGAGTAGAGAGAAGAGGGAGAGAGAAGAGATGAGTTGTGTGTGTTGTGTTTGATTTCAAAAATCAAATACATATTACATTTTCCAAAAATTGTACAAGGTAATTAAAGCCTTTCAATCAACTCACATCAATCAAAAGTGACTTGCATCACATCAATCAAATTTGATGTGACTTCCATCACAAGAATGACTAATGATTTGACGTGTGATGTGACTTGTGGGCCCCACTTGATTCGAAATGCGAGTGGGCCCGTAAACACTTTTGGGCTCGGGTTCGCTAATTCTGAATTAACGAATTTTCCGTTGCGACGTAATTAAATCAAATTTAATTAAAAAATTATGCCTAGCAAAATTACTATTCAAGTTGCTAGCGAATTAATTCTAAATAACTCGTTCGCCCGAATTAAAATCTAATTTTAATTCCGCGTCGAAATGTAATTTCGTTTAATATATCGAATATATTATTTTATCGATTAATTCCAAATTAATCGTTCTCTCTCTTTAAATAATATTTTATCCCAGATAAAATATCTCCGTAATTAATCCTAGATTAATTTTCTCTCTTATAATTAATCCTAGATTAATTATTTATGAGTCATACGTCATCGGTGAATCTTCGGGAAGCGACCCATGAGATCCCTGGATATGTTGGCAGTAAATCCGGTCGTCGGCCAAGGTGAAAAGAGAAGCTCCAAGCAATGTTTGATCCTTCCAAGCTCTAAGATGAGTTTCCCATAACACCTTTGTATGATCCCTTGATGGTGCTAGCCAAAGTTGTGAATTAAAGTTCCAAACTTGTACACTTTCTTCTAGTCTTGCCACAAAACAAATGAAGAAATGGAGAGCCAAAACTTGCTCACTGTTTCGGTAATTTTAGAGGGAGAAGAGATATGATTTTTTGTTACAAAAATCAATTTATATTTATGCCATAATATTTATTAAATAATAATAAACTTATGACACAAACCATGCAAAGGCTTAGAGTGTCAAACACTCAATTTCCATGCAAAACCCTTGAGTGCATTGTACACTATCTCCATGCAATACATCAATAATTAAATAATGCAAATAATGACATGTGTCATGTGGGCCCCACACGTTTCCAAATGAAAGTGGGCCCACGTGCACTCACGCGTTCGGGTCCGATATTTCCGAAATACCGAACTTACGTCGCGACGTTAATTAAATCGAATTTAAATAAATAATTGCGCCTAGCGAAATTATTATTTACGTCGCTAACAAATTAATTCTAAATTAACTCGTTTGCCCGAATTAAAATCTAATTTTAATTTCGCGTCGAAATCGAATTTCGATTATTATATCGAATATAATAATTTCACGATTAATTCCAAATTAATCGTTCTCTCTCTTATTTAGTACTTTATCCAAGATAAAGTCTCTCTGTAATTAATCCAAGATTAATCGAGTTTGAATCATACGTCATTGGTGAATCTTCGGGAAGCGACCCAAGAGACCTCTAGATATGTTGGCAGTAAATCCGGTTGTCGAACTATCCGAACACGTACGTACCAAGTACTACGTTTTTACCGATTTACAAGACAAGGTTAGCCTCTAGCAAAACGCCATGCCTACCCAATTCTCTAGAAATATTCTTACTGGAATATTAGATCTATAACAGGCGTAGCATACCGTAGTATAGTGTATATAGAACTAGTATCGGATGATCACATGTAAGGCCTGGGGCTGGAGATGTGTCTGCCCCGTACGATACACATATCGGACATCAAGCAACCAGTCTCTTTGAATCGGATAATCCTGACCTAGTCATATTATCCCGATGGTTGCAACCATTATAGAGTACTAGTTCTGTATCCCTCGCGATCATCTTCTCCATATGTCTGAAGTGATACTTTCATCTTGACATCACATCCAATACACTACGATTCTCGATAAACCCAGAAGAGGTGTACACAGAACCCGTTAAAGCCCTGGACCACCAAAACTAAAGTTTACCGATTGTCGTAAGTACTAGCGATGCAAGTCTCAGGTTAAGATCATATGCACCTACCCTGAAGCGGACTCCCATAGACACACAGACATACTACCAATGGGACTCCGCGGGGTCTATCCAGAGCGAAGCTGTTTTCCGTACCATCGGTAAAACACAACCTCCTACCGCACTTGCATAAGTATCTTATACTTAAATATATGAGAACTATGTCGTTGTGCCCTCACAACATGCACGAGTGCAGTACTAGTCTATTCCGCATTATCGATGTCCAATCTCGATAATACTACGACTAGGGATATTTAATGATTAAACCTTTATGGATTGATACTGTCTCATATCATCACAATCCGGAACTAATCATAGGGACTTTTACCATTTATATATCAAAGTAAATAAATTACAAAACGGTAAAAGGCAATTTCATTACTACATAGTTAATTTTGTACAATAATACAATATCATTTACAAAATAGTGACGCTATGGGTCATTACTGTCTAACAACAACTCCACGTACCACTTGAGTAAACGGCACATATTTTGCTTTATTTTATCTTGTGTATTTATTATCCACATTTTATATTCCGCCATTTAATTTCCGTATGTTATTTGTTCGTGTAATGATGAGATAGTGCGCATGGGCAAATCAAGTTGGATTAAAGGTCCTCCGTTTTGAGGGATAAAAAGCCTAAGGGCTATCTTTGCCACGATGTTTTACCGCACTGGACGAAGTACGTTTGGTTGGATGTGAGATATGTTCAACCGAGCATACAAAGTCCTATATTGTTGTCTTTATTTTTTATGCATTGTGATGTGATGCGCATGGACTTATTACGTTGGTCTAAAGGTCCTTCATTTTGAGGGATAAAAAAGCCTAAGGGCTACCTTTACCACGATACTTCGCCGCGCCTTTTATATTCCGTCTTTTACCTTACGAACATTAGTTATTTATGTAATTGATGATATAGTGCGCATGGGCTTAGTATGTTGGTCTAAAGGTTCTCTATTTGAGGGAGGAAAAATCCAAAAGGCTACCTTTACGACATTACTTCGCCGCGCCTTTTATATTCCGTCTTTAACTTTACATACATTAGTTATTTATGTAATTGATGATATAGTGCGCATAGGCTTAGTATGTTGGTCTAAAGGTTCTCTATTTGAGGGAGGAAAAGTCCAAAAGGCTACCTTTATGACAGTACTTCACCGCGCCTTTTATATTCCGTCTTTTACTTTACGTACATTAGTTATTTATGTAATTGATGATATAGTGAGCATGGGCTTAGTATGTTGGTCTAAAGGTTCTCTATTTGAGGGAGGAAAAGTCTAAAAGGCTACATTTATGATAGTACTTCGCCGCGCCTTTTATTATTCCGTTGTTTGCTTTCTGTATGTCATCTCCTTGCATAATCATGCATCATATCGCAATGCGCATGGGCAAATCAAGTTGGATTAAAAGTCCTACTTTTTGAGGGATAGAAAGCCGAAGGGCTACCTTTGCCACGACATTTTTCCGCGCCAGACAAAGTATGTTCGATTGAATGTGAAATATGTTTAATCGGACACTCGAAGTCCTATATAGATGTGGGCATATGTCGCATCTCTTTTCTTTCACTTTCATTGTCTATCTTTTGCATCGCATCATCTCACGTTTATTTTAATATACAACTGCCTCATTAGTTATCCTTTTGCATTACCTACCTAATTGCTTTTCTTTATTACGCATGATTGTGCAATTGCCATTTATTTGTGTTCCCACATGTATAAGTACAATGTGCTTATGAAGTTGTATGCTTGCCGTATTTCAATTAACCTTTATGCATGTAAATTTGGACATAAGTTATATGCAAATAGGTTGTATGCAAATTTGGGCATAGGTTATATGAAAACTTTGATATGAGCCTTGTACTTATGCATGTGAGCTTAGAAATAGAATACCATTGGGAATGTATGTTGCTAGATTCCATTAAATTATTGCACAAATCACATCATTACAAGTGGCATAAGTAATGGACCATTCCGAACCCATGGTTTGAGGTCTTCCCTTGCGAGGGGTGAGTGCGGCCTTAAATCACATTTTCCCGGGTCACACCGGGTGGCGACTCCATGTTATTTCTCCGGTTTAGTTCCCCCGCGGCCTATTCCGTACTCCCAACTAGGCCGCGAGCCTAGAACAGCGTCGCCGATTTCTGTGTCCTACAGATATGCGGATGGATATTTAAAACAACTTGTTCCTAGAACAAATCTATCACTTTCATCTCTCCCGCTAGCACAAATCTTACTTCTACCCAATTACATAACACTTCTAAAGAAACCTCATTTACATTGAGGGGAATAGGTGAGAAGAGAAATACAAAGAGTCAAGAGGTAATAGGCTGGACACGCAGGTCCAATTTAATAAATTCTAAATTTATTACAACAATTTCCAAAATTGCCCTCACCCATCTAATATCCATCTGATATACATTATTCATACATCACATCCATGTATTCAAACAAAGCATGTTATTAATCAATCTAATCCAATTAATTAATCTGAAATTAATGACCATCCAATGTTCAAACAATGATTTGATTTGCGCGAATAATTACACTTTATTAATGAGCCTTTGCGACTTAGATTCTAAATCTAATCTTTACGGGTCTCAAAGCCCAATTAACATCCAATGTCAATTTAATTAAAGTCCAATGGGCTTTCAATTAATTTATAAGGCATGGACTTTGGCAACCAAAGCCCAATAAGGAATCACCCTTTGCCAAAAATCAATTTAGGCCCATTAGGCCCAATTAAAATATTAAAGGTCTATTTCATTATATTTGGACTTTATGGATATGGTTTTGGGCCCAATTTGATCCAACCAATTAGACTAAACCAAACTTGGCCCAACCAAGCCCATTAAGCCCAAATACAACTTTATTAGCCCAATTCCAAATTTAGCCCAACTAATTAAATTCCAAATTTCACAATTTAATTATTTCAAGTGTATTAGCCATAATTAATTATTCAAATTAACATTTCCAAAATACCAATTTACATAATTAATCATGCTTTTCATCATCAACACATGTCCAACATTATTGAATAAAAAATCAATTCATTTCCATGCTATACGCTCAAGACAATTTAGGGTTTTCTTAATTAATTTTGATTTCAATCCAATTAAATCACAAATCAATTTATCCCATCTCTTTCAACTCATCCAATGATCAAAAACAAAATCACCATGACTTTAGGGCACACTTAACTTTCAGCCAAGCCAAAGATTTTGGGGAAAAATTATCCAATTCAATTTTCATCAAATTGATCATGCATAACTCTAAGTTATCATCATTCAAGCATACTCAATCAATCAATTTCATCAAATCATGCTCAAATCAATTTTACCCAAATTTTACCCTAAATCAATTTCATGCTTAATCAAGGCTCTTGATACCATTGTTGGGTTTTCTAGGTCTTCCCAAGATCAAATTAAGCGATGAAAAGTGCGAATACAACAAAGTAAAGTTGCGGAAATACTCACTTTGATCGGATTTGCGATGCAATGAACACAAAATATCTCATTGCTCCATTGAATATCTCGGCCAAGCTCCTCTTTTGTGCTCCAAGTTTCGGCCAAGGTCCCATTTTTTTGCTTCAAGCTCCAAGCTTTTTAAATGTTTGTGAGACTCCTTTGAGTGCTAGCTCTTGCGATTTTACAACAAAATCATGAAGAAAATGAAGCCTAACTTCATGCCCAAGAGAGGAAAAATGGCTCCATTGCCGTGAGTGGAGAGAAGAGGGAGAGAGAAGAGATGAGTTGTGTGTGTTGTGTTTGATTTCAAAAATAAAATACATATTACATTTTCCAAAAATTGTACAAGGCAATTAAAGCCTTTCAATCAACTCACATCAATCAAAAGTGACTTGCATCACATCACTCAAAGTTGATGTGACTTCCATCACAAGAATGACTAATGATTTGACGCGTGATGTGACTTATGGGCCCCACTTGATTCGAAAAGAGAGTGGGCCCGCAAACACTTCTGGGCTCGGGTTCGCTAATTCTGAATTAACGAATTTTCCGTTGCGACGTAATTAAATCAATTTAATTAAATTATTATGCCTAGCAAAATTACTATTCACGTCGCTAGCGAATTATTTCTAAATTAACTCGTTCGCCCGAATTAAAATCTAATTTTAATTCCACGTCGAAATCTAATTTCGTTTAATATATCGAATATATTATTTTATCGATTAATTCCAAATTAATCATTCTCTCTCTTTAAATAATATTTTATCTCAGATAAAATATCTTTGTAATTAATCCTAAATTAATTTTCTCTCTCTTATAGTTAATCCTAAATTAATTATGTCTGAGTCATACGTCATCGGTGAATCTTCGGGAAGCGACACATGAGATCCCTGGATATCTTGGCAGTAAATCTGGTAGTCAGACTATCCGAATACGTACGTACCTAGTAGTACGTTTTTACCGATTTACAAGACATGGTTGGCTTCTAGCAAAGCACCGTGCCTACCCAATTTCCAGAAATATTCTTTAAGGAATATGTAATCTATATCAGGCGTAGTATACGTAGTATTGCGTATTGCGATCCAGTATCGGATGTCACATGCTAGGCCTGGGGCTGGAATTGTGTCTGCCCCGTACGAAGCATATATCGGATCTCTGGTAACTAGTCTCTATAATCGGATAATCATGACCTAGTCATATTATCCCGATGACTACCGTACTAAAGAGTACTAGTTCCGTATCCTACGTGACCATCATATCCATATGACTGGAGTGATACTTCCATCTTGACATCACACCCAATACACTACGATTCTCAATATACCCAGAAGAGGCATACACAGAACTGGTTAAAGCCCTGGATGACCAAAACCAAAGTATATTGATTGTCGCAAGTATTAGCGGCGCAAGTCTCAGGTTAATACCAAATACACCTACCCTGATTCGGACTTCCATAGACACATAGTCATACTACCAATGGAATTCCGAGGGGTCTATCCAGAGCGAAGCTGTTTCCATACCATCGGTAAACACAACCTCCTATTACACTTGCATGAGTATCCAATACCCAAAATATGAGAACTATGCCGTTATGCTCCCACAACGCGCACAAGTGTAATACTAGTCTATTCCGCATTATCGATGTCCAATCTCGATAATACTCCGACTAGGGATGTTTTAATGATTAAACCTCCATGGATTGATACTGTCTCATATCTTATCAATCTGGAACTAATCATATGGACTTTTATTATTTATATATCTCGATAATCTAATTACAAATGATAAAAGAGCAATTTCCTTTGTCACAAAGTTAATTTGTACAACAACACCATGTTCTTTACAAATAGTGATGCTATGGGTCATAATTGTCCTACAATGATAACCTTGCATATCCGCTGACGAAAGCGATATCTCAGCATAAGCATGAGCGACCCGTACATAGTTTAGGTGTTGGACACTTGAGTGATTGGCTATAGTCCAAGTGGGAAATTATTGGACAATTATGACCCATAGCATCACTGTTTGAAAAAGACATGGTGTTCTTTCTACAAATTAACTACGTGACAAAGGAAATTGCTTTTTTTTTTTTTTCATTTTGTAATGGGATTACTTGAATGTATAAATGATAAAAGCCCATATGATTAGTACCAGATTAATAAGATATGAGACAATATTAATCCACGAAAGGTTTAATCATTAAATATATCTAGTCGTAGTATTATCGAGACTGGACATCGATAATGCGGAATAGGCTAGTATTGCACTTGTGCACGTTATGGAATCTTAACGGCATAGTTCTCATATATTTAAGTATATGATAGTTATGCAAGTGTGATATGAGGTCTGTAAGCCATTGGATCGGGAACAGCTTCGCTCTGGATAGACCCATCGGATTCCCATTGGTAGTATGACTATGTTTCTATGGGAATCCGAATCAGGGTAGGTGTATTTGGTCTTAACCTGAGACTTGCATCGCTAATACTTGCGACAATCAGTACGCTTTGGTTTTGGTCGTCTGAGGCTTTAACAAGTTTTAAGTACGCCTCTTCTGGGTTTACTGAGAATCGTAGTGTATTGGGTGTGATGTCAAGATGGAAGTATCACTTCAGTCATATGGAGATGATGATCACACATGGATACAGAACTAGTACTCTCAAATGTTGCAGCTATCGGGATAGTATGACTATGTCATGATTATCCGATTAAAGAGACTATTTGGTAGTGATCCTCTATATGCTTCGTACGGGGCAGACACAATTCCAGCCCCAGGCCTAGCATGTGACATCCGATAACTGATCGTAATACGCAATACATTATATACTACGCCTATTACATATTATATATATTCCATGTTGAATATATTTATGGAGAATTGGGTAGGCACATTGCTTTGCTAGAAGCCAACCATATCTTGTAAATCGATAAGAATGTGGTACCGGGTACGCACTTGTCGAATAGTCTGACAACCGCATTTACTGCCAACATATTTAGGAATCTCTTGCTCAAAATTAATCTGGGTTTAATTATGAGAGAGAAAATTAATCTGGGATTAATTACGGTAATAATTTTATCTGGGATTAAATTCGTCTAGAAGAGAGAACGCGATTAATTTTGAATTAATCGGCAAAATAAATTTAATAGTTAAATTAGATTTTTCTATTTAATTTAGTTAATTGGGTTAAATAATATATCAGATATATTATTTGGAATTGGATTTCAATACGGAATTAAAATTGGATTTTAATTCAAGCGAACGAATTAATTTGGAATTAATTCGTAAGCGACTTTCGTAATAAATTTGCGAGGCATTATTATTTAATTAAATTGTATTTAATTATTTAGCGACGAAAAATTCGTTTAGTCGGATTAAAAGAATCGGGCCCAAAGTCTGTTGTATAAGCCAACTTGAATTTTGAATTCAAAGTGGTGGGACCCATTCACTTACATCACTTGTCACTATTTATGATGGGTGTAGTTGGCTAATTAAATGTGATTCATTTTACACACAACACACAAACCTTTTTTGAAAGTCATTTTTTGTATTTAAGTTTTTGGAAAACCAAAATACACTATTCACTTCTCTCTTTCTTCTTCCTTGCTCAAAACCGTGAGCCTATCTCACTTGGAGAAAAAATGTTGTTGCAAAAATTTGAGAAAGCTAGCACTTTGGGAGTCTTTGAAGGTGATAGGGAAACTCACCCAAGAGTTTGGAACTTATTCACAAAGCATTGAGCTTCTAAAACAAAGAAAAAGTCTTGAACTTCATCCGATCATTATAGGTTTTCCGCAAATTTCTTTGATTTAATTCACACAATAATCACGCTTAGAGATCCTGTGGCATGTCTAGGACACTAACAAGCACTATCTACGAAGAATTTAAGGACACATGACATCGGTACAATTTGGGTATTAATATACTTCTTAGCGATCAGATTGGAGACTAATGATTCAATTGGAGTAGTTGTGGGTACGAGCATATCAGCACTTATGCATCAAATTCGGTCAAGACCTTCCACGTTAAGTGTTCTGGGGTAAAAGAAGTAGTAACAAGATGAATGATTATCTGGGAAATCCTGGGAACTATTAACTCATCAAAGAAAAAGAATGAGAATAGGTGAAATACAGTCATAGGGTATCAAACAGAAAAAGTAATTCACGTCGAAGGAAACCTAAGTTCAAACGATAAGAGATTGATGAGTTTTAGCATATCTCTTGGATGTCATGAAGTATAGAATGAGAGATAGATAAATTCATGAATAATAAGTTTCGTGAAGGATTTACACCTCTATGTAGACAAGATATAATATACGGCCCTTGTTTCCACACAAGAAAGAAGGTTTCCAAAGGGACTTCTAAAGGGTTAAGCTTTCAGCTATAAGAATTGAATATAGTCTATCAGATTCAGAGATTCCCATAAGTCATAGTCTTGAGTTCTTGAGTAAAAGAACATAAAAGAAATAAAGGAAATAACAGTATCATAGACACATACATCCTCGAATCAAGACAAACTTGCAAGATAAATCCAATAAGGGATTCGAAGACGAATCTCATTTAAGATGGTAGAATTTATAACACCCAGTAATCCCGATGACTACTATGTTATAGGCGACATGATACATGACATAAATCATGTTCAAGTATAAGGATGTGTGTGGAATTACATTTAGACATTTGATAAATTCCTTGTAATTCCGATACATAATTTATCCCAAGATTCAATCTGGATAGCCTATGGTATTTAGACCGTAAGTTTTTCATATGAATTCTGAGTTTTATGTTATTTATATCGTCGGAAAGCAAAAATTGAGACCTACAACTTTTGTGTTGGACATGTTTCCAATTCAAATCAGAAAGAGGTCAAAAATACAGTTCAAAATTTCAGAAGAATAATACCCGTTGACTAATCTAGATAACTCTCTAAGTTTCTCAAAATTTCTGATATTTTGCCATTATATCATTACTTATTCAGCCCCTATTATAAATAAAGAACACTATTCATGTATCTCTAACATTGGTGAATGAGAGAAAATGTGAAAGGGAGAAGAAAGAAGAAAAGAAGGAAGAAAAAAAAGGAAACCATTTTTCTCACCAAAGTTAATGAGGAAGCAAAGGCAAATCAACACATAACAAGCTAAGAAATGGAATGGAAAGCTTAGAAGACTTATTTGGTGAAGGAAATCAAGTGAAATGAGCTAAGAAAATCTTGACCCAAAACTTGGATTGTATAATTTTAGTGATATGATGCTATGTGTATTATTGGCATGCTAGGGATTGCATGTAGGTGGATAAAGAACTAAGAAATTATGTGTATTAAGAAATGCCCAAAGTTTGAAAATCGTAGATTTTGAGCTAAAATAATAATTATGAGATTAGAATGTTTCCTTGATCGTGTATGTTGGTATAACATATTTAGATGTTTGAGTTTAAATAAGTGCTTGTGTGAAGGTGATAGTGTGGGGGTGTTGGAGTTTCACTTGGGTATAGCCATTCAAGTGTTGGTGTTAAGCCCTGAAAAAAGGCTATCGTCGCAACATTCAACACCCAGCATCACGACGTGTAGAATTTGGCATTGCGATTCGAGACAGAGCATGCTCACTGCCTGGGTCTGCTTAGGTTTGCATCATGATGCGATAGACCTATAGTCGTGACGCGAGATAGAAATAGTTCTATATCATTTCAGTTTCAACTTAAGATGTTAGAGGCCACACTCAAGGTCTCGTATCAGTTCATATACAAACACTAGGACATGTCGCAAACATAATACCTCAAATTGTGATTATAGATTAATTGAATTAAGAAGCTTAGTATAATTCTGAAACATGTTCACAACTCATTTTCTAATCAAGTTTATCGATTCTAGATTATCGTCAGGAACCCCCAAGTTATTCAACGAGGTGGAACGGTGCTAGCCAGATTCCAATTGTGAGTGGACTCTTTTCTAAACTTGTGTTTACTTATATATTCTTGAGATTAAACTTACTTTTCTACATTTAGGGCTTTAGCCAAGTTTATTTTAGATGTTTTATGAACAAAATTTTTTGAGGAATGCTTTAAAAAGTGATAATTTATAAGAATGATTTTTATGATTTTTGGAGACATGAGGGACCCACCTCAGATGTAACTTGACTCAGATATGGAATTAACGATTTCTAAAATTGACAGACATGACATGTGCACATGTAAAGCAGGACTAGAGAGACGGTGATACGTAACGCCCCTAGATCCTAAATTTAAAGGCTAGGGGGACGACGATACGTAACGCCTCTAGACCCTAGATTCAGAGACAAGATAATGGAACGAATTGGGGGACTTCGATACATAACGGCCCCAATGGCATGGATTTGCACACCTCGCTCCAGTTCAGTGGTTTGGGGGACGATGATACGTAACGCCCCAAGACCACTAGTTTAGGCGTATGGGGGGACGGTCATACGTAACGCTGACCGGTGCGTAATCACACGCGTATAACACAAGCGCACGTATCATTCAAGTAGTATAAAAAGTATCGATCCCACAAGGACTTAAAACCTTGTGTTATCAATTTATGAAGTAAAATGTTTACAAGTATCTAATTGATTGATTGTTTGATTGGGTGGTGACTTTAAAACTTAAAACAAGTAAATAAAATTGCTTGAAAGTAAATTGATGAAAATTCAAATTTATAAATCTATCCAGGGTTGTGAATCCTTCCAATATCTTTTTAAAAGATGAAGTGGTTATTTTACGTTTGTGTAATATATTAGTTTATTAACCTGGAACACGAAATTATGTAAAAGCCTATTCTGATGGTCAAATACAAATACCCAGTATAACCCAATTAATCATATTCTTATGTTAACCAAGTTATCTGAATTCATTAAGATTAAGTTCCAATTATGGCTACCCCCGCCCGACAGGTATATTCCTATCCTGTAAGGAAATCTTTTAAAGGGTTATCTATCCTCAAGGAAGATCGTGAGCTATTGAGTCTAAGGTCTTTAACCTAAAATATCTTTTCCAAGTTCATTTTAAGTTTACCAGTTCAATTTTATTAATGGCCGTTAATAAAAAGCACTAGGATTAAGGCTCAATAAATAAACCTTTATATTACCCAAACTGTAATTTAACCCCTTATAAATCGGTGATATTGGATTTCATCACAACCCCACATAACTGGCTTAGTTACGACACATATTTACGGGTAGTAAAAACTTAAATAAAATAAAAGACATAAAGTAAAATGCTGAAAAGTAAATTGCTGAAAAGTAAATGACGGAAAGTAAATGCTGAAATTAAATACTAAAAATTAAATGCTGAAAAATAAATGCTGAAAGTAAATTGCTGAAAAGTAAATGTTGAAAGTAAATTGCTGAAAAGTAAATGCTGAAAGTAAATTGCTGAAAAGTAAATAAAGTAAAAGTACAATAAAAGAAAATGCTGAGGTAAAAGGATCCACATTTATTACTTCTATTTTAGATATCTCCCTTAATATAATATATTAACTTTGCATGATAATTACCAACCAGCCATATAGGCGGTATCCAGATTAAGTCAAATTAATAATTAATTACCAACCGACCAATCATGCGGTATCCAGTTTAGTCAGGTTAAAACCAATTTAAATAATTACCAACCGACCAATATGGCGGTATCCTCGTTAAGTTAGGTTTTAACTGGTTTATATATTATAATTAAGGGAGATTAATCTAAATATTAGTAATAACCGTTTTACTTCTTACCCCAGCAAGGGGGAGTTGCCTCCTCATTACTGAAAAGTAAAAACTGAAAATTAAAGAAAGAAAACTATAATCCGTAAAAGTAAATTGCAGAAAGTAAAAACTGAAAAGTAAAGAAAAGAAAGTGCGAAAGCTGAAATTAATTACTGAAAGCTGTAAATAAACAAACAAGATACAATCTTCTTAGTATTCTTAAGGAATTCCTTAGAAGAAAGTATGAATTTACAAATGAAATGGTTTGGTATTTATAGGCAAAATTTTGCCTCCATCAAATCATCCACCAAATCCATTATTAATTGCTCTACTAATTGCTACAGTAATTACTCCACCAAATCAATTATTAATTGCTCCACTAATTTCTATCATGTTTGGTGGTGATTTGATAATTTTTATTATTTATTTATTAATTTATTTTTTTACTTTGAAAATGACTTAAGTAATTACACATAACACACTTCCGGATGTTTCATCAATTTATGTCATGCAATCTTCAGCATTCGAAATTATTTTGTCTTTTAAAGTTGTAGATATTTGAGTCTTCTTTAATCTGGAACTTGAATCAGCTCAATCCGATATCGGAGTAAAACGTTATGCCCAAAATATGACAGATTCGTAAAACTGGAATTTCCAAAACTGCACTTCGTTAAAACGCTCTTTCAAGTTTCCAATCTCCAAAATTAATATGTCAAGTCTAATATTTGCCCTTATTTGACCCACATTTCATCCTAAATGATTTTATTGAGTCCCAATATTATTTTATCAGCAAAATAAACTAAAACATATCAAAACGTTCATCAAACCTGAGAAACTAAACAAAATATTAAGTAAAAGGGGGCGGTAAATATTGATATATTTTCCACTCATCACACCCCCAAACCTAACATTTTGCTAGTCCTCAAGCAAAACAATAAAATAAAATACAAGAAATAATTAAAATTAAAATAAGCAACTTTCGTAGGGATCACAGTTGCATTTAGCGTATGCAACAAGCCTTTAAACAACTAGGTGTCCCTAGTGGACGAGGTGTAGTCTCGTGAGGATTTACAGCGACAATACCCACAAACGTCTTATAAAAGTAAAAAGATAATAAAAAAAATGCACACAAAAATAAAAAGACAAGAGAAAAGAGAATAAAGAAGTTAGTGGCTAAACAAGTGAAAATTCTACTCCAAGTTACTAGTTGTTTTATTTCTTTCTGAAATACCGAATAAGTAAATTCTCCGATTATATTTACCATCCTTCATATACACAGTCAACAAAATATTAATTAACTCATATTTGCCCACAATAGTCACAAGTGCAATTGAGAAGAGAGTAATATTTTTGTCCTAAAGTTTTATCAGAATTTACACTTTTTTTAGCAATGAAATAATTTTTCTGATAATTTATTATTTATTTTTTGTTTTTTCTAATTTTTGCTTTTTTTTTTTAATTTATATGCAATATCTTCCATATACGTAGCGAGTTTTGGGTCAGTGACTGCCAAACCAGTTGGCTTTAGGGCACTAGGTGATAAGACACCCCTACGGACTTAATTACTCAGACTTCAGATATATATATTTTTTGACAACATCTTCGATCTATGTAACGAGCTTTAGGCCAGTGACTCCCAAACCAGTTGGTTTTAGGGCACTAGGTGTTAAGACACCCTTATAGTCTTAATAACTCGGATCTCAGACGTTTTTTTTATACATTTTTTTCTTTTTTTTTTTGCTTTTTTTAATCCCATCGCTTTTTTTAAGATGCTTCCTCCAATTATACTATAGCACTGAATATTACAAACTTTTCAATTACAGCTCATTTCTGTATGTTACCATGTATGCTGATAATACTTGTCCACTGAGCATTGATGAGCGGAAAATATATCAATATTTACCGCCCCTTTTACTTAATATTTTGTTTAGTTTCTCGGGGTTGATGAACGTTTTGATATGTTTTAGTTTATTTTGCAGATAAAATAATATTGGGACTTAATAAAATCATTTAGGATGAAATGTGGGTCAAATAAGGGCAAATATTGGACTTGACATATTAATTTTGGAGATTGGAAACTTGAAAGGGCGTTTTGACAAAATGCAGTTTTGGAAATTCCAATTTTGCACATCTATTGTATTTTAGGCATAACGTTTTACTCCGTTATTAGATTGAGCTAATTCAAGTTCCAAATTAAAGAAGACTCAATGATCTACAACTTTGAAGAACAAAATAATTTCGAATTCTAAAGATTTTATGACCGAAATTGAAGACCTATCCGTAAGTGTGTTATGTATAATTATTAAAGTCATTTTCAAAGCAAATAAATAAATAAAAATAGTCAAACTCCCACCAAACATGATAGCAATTAGTGGAGAAATTAGTGGAACAATTAATAATGGATTTGGTGGATGATTTGATGGAGGCAAAATTTTGCCTATAAATACCCAACCATTTCATTTGTAAATTTATACTTTCTTCTAAGGAATTCCTTAAGAATACTAAGAAGATTGTATATTGTTTGTTTATTTACAGCTTTCAGTAATTAATTTCCGCTTTCGCACTTTCTTTTCTTTACTTTTCAGTTTTTAATTTCCGCAATTTACTTTTACGGATAATAGTTTTCTTTCTTTAATTTTTAGTTTTTACTTTTCAGTAATGAGGAGGTAACTCCCCTTTGTTGGGGTAAAAAGTAAAACTTTTATTACTAATATTTAGATTAATCTCCCTTAATTATAATATATAAACTAGTTAAAACCTGACTTAACGAGGATACCGCCATATTGGTCGGTTGGTAATTATTTAAATTGGTTTTAACCTGACTAAACTGGATACAGTTGTAAGCACTGCATTGTTGCATGTAAGTCCCTATGATGAGTCTCATTTGGAGGCACTACCTTTTAAATCGAGGAATTCACGGGAAATGGACGTCGGAAGGGAATCAGTATTTTGTTAGAATTTAATTGCTTGTTTAGCTTCGGGCTCACTTGTTGGACCTCCGTTTTAAAGCACCTTTAGCCCAAGAAACCCCTCAAACCACTTAACTTTAGCCCAAAAACCCCCCGCAAGCCCACACACCACTAAACCCACCAACCAAAGGCCACAAGCCCAACCAAGGCCCACAGACGTCCAAGCCCATAAAAGACATCCAAAAATACTAATATGCATATTTAACACATGGGAAAATCATAGATTCCCGTTGGGTTAGGGAAGGCTCACTAAGAGGCCAATAACAAATATGAGTGGATCAGAAAATGAGGTATCTCGCATGGATCAACTGGAGAATGGTCTCACCAAGATTACTGAATAGTTACAAACCTTGGCTACTACTGTGGCTAGTATGGTTGTGCCCCATGCTGGGGGAAATTCTGAGAATGTGAGGTGTGAGGAGCGTCCGAATGGGTTGGGGGATGACATCCCCACTTTTAATGATGATATGGACGATAATGTCACATGGAGAATAGCCGGGTCTCAGGCTGAATTACAGAAACTCCGTGATCAGGTAGAATTGGTTACCCGCAAGATGAGGGGTAAACATTAAGACTTGTTGGACTATGAGGCGATGACCTTTGAGGAGCAACTACCTGCTCAGTTTAAAATGCCCGACATAGCCAAATTCAATGGGAATGGGGACCTGAGGGTCCATCTCAGGCAATATGTCTCTGTTATGAGTTCAGTGGGCCTGTTACATCACCAATTTCAGAAGATGTTTGGGATGTGGCTTGAGGGGGCACCCGTAGTGTGGTACCATAGCCTTGAAAGAAAGGTTAAAGAAGATTGGAGAGCATTGGCATATGCTTTTCTAAAGCAGTATGTTACAGATTTGGAGATTGACTTGTCACTCCGTGACATGGAGAATACCAAGCAGAAGCCGGAGAAAAGTTTCAAAGAGTTTGTAGATCGCTGGAGGAGCCAGCTTCTGAAAATGCAGACTCGTCCTTCAGAGAAGGACCAGATCAAAATGATCATCAAGGGCACCAAACGCTCTATTTATGGTAAGCTGAGGATGATGACTTCAGTGATTGCTGATTTTCGACAGTTGAGGGAGACTGTCATGGATATCGAAGAGGAGGAAGCCGAGAATCGAAAGTTTTATGGCCAAAATAGAAGGACTTTCGGGGGGCCCTTTGAGACCAAGCCCACTACTGCTGAGGTTGCTATTGTCAGAAACAGGCGATTCTCCGATCTTGGTTGACCTTTGTCAAAGTTGTTTGAAAAGTTGAAGATGTAAGGACTTCGAAAACCTTTGGAACCTAGGCCATTCCCAAATCATGTGCCACCGCATATGAACCTAAACCAGTATTGTTACTTCCATCAAGAAAAAGACCATGACACCGACAACTGTACCCGCCTTAGGCATGAGGTCTAAAGCCTCATTGACTCCCATAAAATACCCAATCCAGAAAAAGAACAACCTAACACATACAGAAATCCCTTACCTAATTACCACTTCATTCGACCACCCACCTACATGATCAACTCCGGCCTACCCGAAACCTTTATCCTCCAAACTCTCAACCACCAGGCTTTTTGCATTGAGATAATGGATAACAGTAGTAAAGAACCATAGGTCAAGGAATAAGGCAATGCTACGAATGATGAAGCTGTTCTCCATAGCTTATTTGATCCTGCATTTTTAAATAAAGACATTGATTTTGTCTACTTATTCGAACCTTTTCTTAATGATAATAAAGGCGTTCATTTCATTTACTTGCCTGAGTCTCGTCTTTTCAACCTGTAACATGAGTATATTTGACAAAAGCATTCAACCCTGACACTATGATACTCAGCGATGTTTAGAACACAGGGAGTCCTCGTAAGAAGCAAGCAAAAAGGCAGGATATCCATTTAGAAATTGGGAAATAGGGCAGTGAGACTGTCAAACTTGGAAGGAAATGAGTTTACCGAGCCGATCAATGTGGATAGATTGAAACAATACTTTCCATAAGGAAGAGAATAATGGTCATCAAGGGAATTGGCGGAAGACCTAACCCAACGGGATGGGAAACTCATTCACGCATGCATGCATACACGTAACATATTTTGCAATCATTTTTGTGTTTTGTGTTTTTTTTTTTGTATTCACAGGTTTTGAAGAAGGAAAAGAGAAAGCGGCAAATGAAAGCCAATCAGAAGCATCAATATGACATCAGCAGTTTGGGGACGAGTCCCAGGGTTGAGGCCCATATCAATATCAGTCTGGGGGCGAGGCCCACCTAAGTACCAATTCGGGAATGAGGCCCAAGGAATAAAGCCCACATTCAGTACAGTTCGGGAATAAAGCCCACATTCAATACAGTTCGGGAATAAGGCCCACAGTCAACATAATTCGGGAACAAGGCCCAGGGAATAAAGCCTTCAATCAGTATAGTTCGGGAACCAAGCCCACAATCAACACAGTCATGTAATAAAGCCCACATTCAACACAGTTCGAGAATAAGGCCCACGGTCAACATAATTCGGTAACAAGGCCCAGGTAATAAAGCCTTCAATCAGTACAGTTTGGGAACAAAGCCCACAGTCAATACAGTCAGGGAATAAAGCCCACATTCAGTACAGTTCGGGAACAAAGCCTGGGGGAATAAAGCCCACTTTCAAAATGGTTCGGGAACAAGGCCCAGGGGAATAAAGCTCTATTTTAACACAGTTCGGGAACAAGGCCCATGGGAATAAAGCTTTATCTTAACATAATTCGGGAACAAAGCCCGGGAGAATAACGCCCTATCTTGATATAGTTTGGAAAAAGCCTAGAGGAATAAAGCCCACTTTTAAAACAGTTCGGGAACAAAGCCTAGGGGAATAAAGCCCACTTTGAAAATAGTTCGGGAACAAGGCCCAGGGAATAAATCCCACATTCAGTACAGTTCGGGAATAAGGCCCACAGTCAACATAATTTGGGAACAAAGCCCAAGAGAATAACGCCCTATCTTGATACAGTTTGGAAAAAGCCTAGAGGAATAAAGCCCACTTTCAAAATAGTTCGGGAACAATGCCCAGGGGCATAAAGCCATATCTTTACATGGTTCGGGAACAAAGCCTAGAGGAATAAAGCCCACTTTCAAAACAGCTTGGGAATAAAGCCCAGGAGAATAAAGCTCTCTCTCAACGCAGTTCGGGAACAAAGTCCAAAGGTCAAAGCATCTCAGGTAACAAGTAAGTTAAGCAACAGCTGCCGAGCCAGGTAACTAAAAATGCATGCATAACTTTGATAGGATTGTCATTGTCACACACTGCACAAGTCCCAAAAAAGTGGGGGCGACTGTAGGCACTGTATTTTTGCATGTAAGTCCCTATGATGAGTCTCATTTGGAGGCACTACATTTTAAATCGAGGAATTCACGGGAAACGGACGTCGAAAGGGAATCGGTATTTTGTTAGATTTTATTTGCTTGTTTAGCTTCAGGCTCACTTGTTGGACCTCCGTTTTAAAACACCTTTAGCCCAAGAAACCCCGCAAACCACTTAACTTTAGACCAAAAACCTCCGCAAGCCCACACACCACTAAACCTACCAACCAAAGCCAACCAAACCCACCAACCAAAGGCCACACGCCCAACCAAGGCCCACACACACCCAATCCCATAAAAGACATCCAAAAATACTAAAATGCATATTTAACACATGGGAAAATCAAAATAAAACAAATAAAATCTATGTAATTTCATGCCTAATTAAGATAAATCAAATATATTAACTTCCTAATTAAACCAAATCTTGTCTCCAATCAATCTTTTGCTTTCATTGCATGACACTAAGAAAATATTTCACCTTTATTGCAAGATTTCTCATTCCTTCTCCAGCCAGGATTCACCATAGCATTTGTATAAAAAAGAAACACAATTCCAACCCTTCAGAGCCCTATTCATTCACGTATACACACAGTCCATTAACCACACGTCAAAAGCAAGCCCCTTTACCTTCACCAAAACTTGCTCCTTCACGCACACAGCTCACAAGACCCCTCACGCCCCTAACTTCATCACTACTTCAACAAGCCAATACCCCTTACGCATAAGCCCCTTTGCTCTCACGCCACCAGCCCTCACCAACTCAACACGCCCACAACTTAGCCACAACCAACGCACAAAAAAACACAGCCCACGTAGCAACCTTATCTTTGCCATTCAACGCCACCTTCATACTCCACGCCTGGCCACCTTCAAAAACCCTTAACTACACATACTATCAACCAACCAAATAACCACTGAAAATAGCAGCCCCATACTGCCCCTACATCCACCAAAATAGTAGCCCCATACAGCCTCTAACCTCACCGAAATCTGCACCCCAAACAGCCCTTGTATCACCAAAAATCTGCACCCCAAAACAGTCTCTGCATCACCAAACAGTAACTAAAAAACTGCACTTTAAACCCCTAAAACAGTAAAAAAAAAACTGCACCTTTAAACCATCAAACAGCAGCCCTTTAACCGCAAAAACAGTAGCCTAAAACTGCCCAAAATAGTAGCCTAAAACAGCAGCAAAGCAGCAGCAAAACAGAGTGAAAATAGTAGCTTGAGCAGCAAAATAACGAGGAAATACGTGGACCAGTGAACCAGAAAAGTTACGGAGTTTTACCCCTTCCGACGGCCTTGTAACGTGCTTTCGAGAGTCGACACAAAAAGGTTAGACCTGCGGGCACCTTTCTCATATATCTTGTATTCATATTTTAATTATTTATTGAATGTTCTACGCATGAGAGTCATTGGTTAATGTATGTTGTGGCCCTTAAATGAATGGAAAATGTGTCATCTCTTGTGGTATATAGGATGAAAACCCATACGTAAATTCCGTAGCCGAATCCGAATGGACGGTAGTGCGGTCTGTACTTGGAATACAACTCCAAGTACCACTTGAGCAAACGACACATATTGTGATATATTTTGTCTTGTTTGTTTATTTTTCCGCATTTTATATTCCACCATTTGATTTCCATATGTTTTTTGCTTATGTGATGATGATATAGTGCGCATTGGCTTACTACATTGGTCTAAAGGTCCTCTATTTGAGAGAAGTAAAAGTCTAAAAGACTACCTTTATGACAGTACTTTGCAGCGTCGGACGAAGTATGTTCGATTGAATGCGAGATATGTTTAATCGGGCATGCGAAGTCTCATATCTTTGTCTTATTTATTTTATATGCATTATGATGTGATGCGCATGGGCTTAGTATGATGGTCTAAAGGTCCTCCATTTCGAGGGATTAAAAGCCTAAGGGCTACCTTTGCCGCGCCTTTTATTTCATTATTTGCTTTTTTGTATGTCATTTTCTTGCATATTCATGCATCATATTGCATCGCGCATGGGCTTATCAAGTTGGATTAAAGGTCCTCCATTTCGAGGGGTTAAAAGCCTAAGGGCTACCTTTGCCACGACGTTTTGCCGTGCCTTTTATTTCATTATTTGCTTTTTGTATTGTCTATATTCTTTTGCATTGCACCATGGCATGTTTATTTTAACGCATGATTGCCTCTCTAGTTATCTTTTTACATTATGCATTTAATTGCCTCTTTAGCTATCTCTTTACATTATGCGCTTAATTGCCTCTCTTTAATATGCATGCTTGTATAATTATTGCTTGTTTGCGCTTCCATGATTATCAATGCAATGTGTTTGTGAAATTATGCGCTTGCCATTATTCTGATTCAATTTTATGCATGCTTGTATGATTATTGTTTGCTTGTGTTTCCGTATCCATGAATATAATGTGCTTATGAAGTTGCATGCTTGCCGTATTTCAATTTACCTTTATGCATGCAAATTTGGACATAGGTTATATGCAAACTTAGATATGAGCCTTGTACTTATGCATGTGAACTTAGAAATAGAATACCCTTGGGAATGTATGTTGCTAGATTCGATTAAATTATTGTACATATCACATCATTACAAGTGGCATAAGTAAGGGATCATTCTGAACCCAACGGTTTGAGGTCTTCCCTTGCGAGGGGTGAGTGTGGCCTTAAATCTGTGTCCCGGTTTACACCGGGTGGCGACTCCATGTTATTTTTCCAGTTTAGTCCCATGCGGGCTACTCCGTACTCCCGATCGGGCCGCGAACCCGGACCAGCGTCGCCCAACATCTGTGTCCTACAACCGCCTGATTGGTCGGTTGGTAATTAATTATTAATTTGACTTAATCTGGATATCGCCTATATGGCTGGTTGGTAATTATCATGCAAAGTTAATATATTATATTAATGGAGATATCTAAAATAGAAGTAATAAAAGTGGATCATTTTACCTCAGCATTTTCTTTTATTGTACTTTTACTTTATTTACTTTTCAGCAATTTACTTTCATCATTTACTTTTCAGTAATTTACTTTTCAGCAATTTACTTTCAGCATTTACTTTTCAGTAATTTACTTTCAGCATTTACTTTCCGTCATTTACTTTTAAGCAATTTACTTTTAAGCATTTTACTTTATGTGTTTTATTTTATTTAAGTTTTTACTACCCGTAATTATGTGTCGTAACTAAGCCAGTTATCTAGGGTTGTGATGAAGTCCAATATCACCGGTTTATAAGGGGTTAAATTACGGTTTGGGTAATATAAAGGTTTATTTATTGAGCCTTAGTCTTAATGCATCTTGTTAACTGGCCATTAATAAGATTGATTCGGTAAACTTAAAATGAACTTGGAAAAGGGATTTTAGGTTACGACCTTAGACTTAATAGCCCACGATCTTCCTTAAGGATTTATAACCCTTTAATAGATTTCCTTACAGGATAGTAATATACCTGTCGGGCGGGGGTAGCCATAATTGGAACTTAATCTTAATGAATTTAGATAACTTGGTTAACATAGAAATATGATTAATTGGGTTATAATGGGTATTTGTATTGACCATCGGAAGAGGCTTTTGCATAATTTCGTATTCCAGGTTAATAAACCAATATATTACACAAACGTAAAATAACTACTTCATCTTTTAAAAGATATTGGAAAGATTCACAACCCTGGATAATTTTATAAATTTGAATTTTCTTCAATCTATTTTCGAGCAATTTCATTTACTTGTTTTAAGTCACTTTTAAATCAAACAACCAATCCATTAGATACTTGTAAACATTTAGCTTCATTAATTAATAGCTTAGGTATTAAGTCCTCGTAGGATCGATACTTTTATACTACTTGAACGATACGTGCGCTTGTGTTAAACGCGTGTGATTAAGCCGGTCAAGCATAAAAAGATTAATTTTAGTCAGTATTATGGAGAATTCACAAATTAAATAATATAGAATGAAATAAAAAAATTAATTTGTTCCGAAATAGGTTGAGATACGTCTCAGGAGTGGAAATTCCTTACTCGACTATCTCACACCAATTTCACCTGATAAATCAAATAAGAACACAAAAACACAATATTTTTTTGGTTTTTGTAAAATTTTTCAATTTGTTTTTGTGGCTTTTTCGAAATATTTTGACTAAAAATAAAACAATAAGAACAAGATACAATTTAACTATTCTCCTCCCCCAAACCTAAATGAGACATTGTCCCCAATGTCTTAATCAGTAGAAAAAAAGTTTAGAAAATTGTACCTGGTTAGGTGAAATTCTACATCTAAATGAAAAGTTAAAGGTTAAGATCCAGATTTATTCGACGCCTCTTACCATGATCATTATCGGACCAGTTTATCTTTGAAAGAATGGGGTCAATTTGAGGTTCAAAGGCTAAGATTTGGTCAATTAAATCCGGGGCAGTTCTGGCAGTAAAGAAGAGTTCTTTTACAAGCTTTGACACGAACCCAATTCTCCAGGCATCATCAAAAAACACACAAAGAAAATCATAAAATTCATCAACATTGTACAGTCCAAGCGGTTTCTGGTGTATCTTCAAGTTTGCCTAAGATAGTACTGTAAAAATTTCCTCAATGGTGCCCAAGCCTCCTGGCAAAGCAATAAAAGCATCAGCACGGTTATTCATCTCTACTAGTCTTTCAGACATACCTGGCACGATTAGTTCCTCACCATTTGATGATCCAATAAGATTCGCCTCCGCCAAGGGTTTTGGGATGATTCCCAAGACTTGACTCCCTCCATCATGTACAGCCTTTGAAACGATCCCCATTAGTCCAAGATTGCCTCCTCTATATACTAGGTGCATATTCCTTTCAACTAAGACTCGACCCAATTCCTGTGATGCTGCTATGTATTCTGGTTTAACACCAACACTGGTACCATAAAACACACAAAAGTTTTCAAACCGTCTTCTTGAAGTAGCTTCCATTTTTATCTTGATGCCTTCAAAGGTGCAATGATGAGTTGAATTTATAGAACCTGAAAAGGGTGAGTAATAATAGCACAATTATCTTCCAAAGGATGATTAGTAGCAAAATAGTAAATCGTGAAAGGTCAAAAAGTAGCCTGGATCCTGTCAGAGAAAATAACAAAACAAATCAAAATATTAGGATAAGATAAAGAGATATAATATTTAAAATAATTTACAGCTTGATTGATGTCTATGCGTCAGAGACAAGCTTCCCATCATATTTTCTTATAAATTGGCAAACATGGTCTTTTTGAGTCAGATTCCCGAGACTTTACTGTTGTCTTTCTTTTTAGATTTGTGTATGTAATTTGCGGATGGCTATATGAACATATCCACTGGGATGCGTCTCAAGAGTCGAAGATATATCATCTAAAGACTCCTTACTAAAGCCATCCCTAATGAATTTAATTTTATCTTCGCGATTATCAGACACCATTCCTAAAGAACGACAACGAGTATTGCAATTCCAGCTTGCACATTTGTAACAAACACCCATTTTCTTAGCTCTACTTTTCTTTGTATAGGTGCTTTTTCCAAAACCAGGCAAATAAGAATTATAATAATCAGAATATTCACCTGCTAATCGGACCCTTGCTTCGATTACCCAACGAATGTCATTAGGAATACCTTTGATCATCCGAAGTGTCATCCGTTCCAAGCGAGTTTTGTAGACTTTCATCAGAGAATTTTGAGGGAGAGAAATAAATTGCTTGTGAAGATTTACGAGAGCTTCTTCCATCCTGAAATGCGTCTTAACCTGCACAAACTAAACACGCAAAAATTAAAACACACCACATCACAATATATACACAAATTACTTGGGTTGCCTCCCAACTAGCGCTAAGTTTAATGTCGTCAGCTAGACATGATTGCTCGAACGTTATGTTAGATCTGAAAGTCTGACACTTTCCTTTTGTCGCTCAATTGATTCTCCCCAATAGTGCTTGACACGCTGGCTGTTAACTTTGAATGTGTTGTTGGACTTGGGGTTGTATATCTCAACAACTCCGTATGATAACACATAAGTAATGAAAAATGGACCTGACCATTTTGATTTTAGCTTTCCAGGAAAAATTTTCAGCAATGAATCGTACAAAAACACTTGCTGCCCTGGTTCCAATTATTTGCGCACTATTTTTTTTATCATGCCATCTCTTGGTTTTTTGCTTTGTACAGTTTGGCATTTTCTTAAGCTTGTAGGCGAAATTCCTCCAATTTGTTGAGTTGGTGAAGTCTTTTCTCTTCTGCAGCTTGTGTATCAAGATTCAACTTCTTCAGTGCCCAGTACGCCTTATGTTCAAGCTCAACTGGCAGATGGCATGCTTTTCCATACACCATTTGATATGGGGACATACCAATAGGTGTCTTGTAAGCTGTCTGGTAAGCACATAATGTGTCAACTAGTTTTTCAGACCAGTCATTCCTTGTTGATCCAATGGTTCTTTCCAAGATTCGTTTGATCTCCCTGTTTGAAACTTCCACTTGCCCATTTGACTGTGAATGATAGGCTGTGGCAACCTTATGGGTAACTCCGTATTTGGATATGTGTGCATCGAAGTATATGTTGCAGAAATGTGAGCCACCATCGCTGATAATTGCCCGAGGTGTTCCGCAGCGAGTGAAAATATTCTTTTTCAGGAACTTGATCACCACTTTTGAATCATTAGATGGCAGTGCAATTGCTTCAACCCATTTTGAGACATAGTCTACAACAACCAGTATGTACAGGTTTCCGAATGATGGAACAAAGAGTCCCATAAAATCAATACCCCATACATAAAATATCTCCACTTCCAAAATATTTTGCAACAGTCCTTCATTTCTGCTTGAAATATTCCCCGGTCTCTAGCACCTGTCACATTGAAGAGCAAATAGATAAGCATCTTTAAAAAAAGTGAGCCAGAACAAACCTGATTGTAAGACTTTTACTGTAGTTTTATTCCCGCTGAAGTGTCCGCCATATGGTGATGAATTATAGTATTGCAAAACATTGTTGACCTCCTCTTGTGGAACACATCATCTCAGTAATTGATTAGCACAACGTTTGAACAAGTACGACTCATCCCAGACATAGTGCTTGACTTCTTTGAAGAATTTATTCCTTTGCTGAGTTGTCCATTCCAACGGCCATTTTCCAGAAAATATGTAGTTGACATAGTCAGTATACCAAGGGACTTCCTTCTGTTTCATGGTAAATAGTTGTTTATCTGGAAAAGTTTCTTTGATTATCAATTCATTGCCAGCTGTTTCTTCATTCTCGAGTCTTGATAAATGATCTGCCACCTGGTTTTCGGTTCATTTCCTGTCTCTGATCTCCACATCAAATTCTTGCAGAAGAAGTATCCAACGGAACAATCTGGGTTTGGCATCTTTCTTCGCGATCAGGTATTTGATTGATGAATGATCTGTATAGACCACCACTTTGGGACACAGCAGATAAGAGAGGAATTTTTCAAATGCGAACACAACTGCAAGTAGCTCCTTTTCAGTGGTTGTGTATTTGAGTCGAGCTTCATTCAAAGTTCTGCTGGAATAGTAAATGGCATGAAAGATCTTTGTTTTGCGTTGTCCCAAAACTGCTCCTACAGCAACATCACTAGCATCACACATCACCTCAAATGGAAGTGTCCAGTCTGGTGCAACAATGATAGGAGTAGAAACAAGCTTCTGTATCAGGATCTTAAAAGGTTCATTCTGGGCATTCTTTGTGAAGTTAAAGCACATCTTTCTCCAGGAGATTGCACATAGGTTACCAATCTTGGCAAAGTCTTTGATAAATCTCCTGTAAAAACCTGCATGTCTAAGAAAGCTTCGAATCCCTTTTACAGATGTTAATGGAGGTAATTTTTCAATTGTCTCGATCTTTGCTTTGTCTGTTGGATAATTTGTTGGACAAAATGACCCATAGCATCACTATTTGCACAGATCATTGTGTTGTTGTAGCAAATTAACTATGTGACAAGGAAATTGCACTCTCATCATTTGTGATTAGATCACCATAGATATATATAAATGAAGAGAGGTCCCTATGATTAGTTCCTGGACTGAGAATGATATGAGACAGTATCAGTCCCCGAAGGATTAATCATTAAATATCCATAGCCGGAGTATTATCGAGACTGGACATCGATAATGCGGAATAGGCTAGTATTGCACTTGTGCACGTTATGAGGGCACAACGGCATAGTTCTCATATATATAAGTGTTGGAGACTTATGCAAGTGCGATAGGAGGTCGTGTCACCGATGGTACGGGAAACAGCTTCGCTCTGGATAGACCCCTCGGAATCCCATTGGTATTATGTCTATGTGTCTATGGGAGGCCGAAATCAAGGTAGGTGTGTATAGTCTTAACCTGAGACTTACATCGCTAATACTTACGATAATCGATAGACTTTGGTCTTGGTGGTACAGGCTTTAACCGGTTCTGCGTACACCACTACTGGGTTTATCAGAGAGTCGTAGTGTATTGGATGTGATGTCAAGACGGAAGTATCACTCCAGTCATATTGGAGATGATGTCACGCTGGATACGGTATTAGTGCTCTTAAATGCTGCGCGGCCATCGGGATATTATGACAAGGTCATGTATATCCGATTATAGAGACTAGTTACCAGACATCCGACATGTGCTTCGTACGGGGCAGACACTTATCCAGCCCTAGGCCTAGCACGTGACTATCCGATACTGGGCCGATATGCACAATACAATGGTATACCATGCTTGATACAGATCTTAAATATTCTTAGATGAATATGACCGGAGAATTGGGTAGACTTGGTGCTTTGCTAGAAGCCAACCTTGTCTTGTAAATCGGTAAAACGTAGTACTGGTACTCACGTGTTCGGATAGTCCGATGACCGATTTGACTGCCAACATATCGGGGATCTCATGGGTCGCTTCCCAAAGATTCACCGATGACGTATGACTCGCACTTATATTAATCTGGGATTAATATGATGAGAGAGAGAATTAATCTTGGATTAATTATGGAGAAACTTTATCTTGGATAAAATGCCTTATTAGGAGAGAGATAACGATTAATTTGGAATTAATCGATAAAATAATATATTCGATATATTATTAAACGAAATTAGATTTCGACGCGAAATTAAAATCGGATTTTAATTCGGGCAAACGAATTAATTTAGAATTAATTCGTTAGCGATCTGAATAGTAATTTCGCTAGGCGAAATTATTTAATTCTCGTCGCGACGAAAATGCGTTAATTTGGAATTAGCGAAACCGAGCCGAAAGTGTTTGCGAACACATTCGTATTTTGAAACGAGTAGGATCCACAAATCACATCGCGAAGTCTCATTACTTGACACGAATAGATGATGGATGTATGTAGTCACCTTTATGGGATGATACATTGTCTCTATTCTCAATGTAATAAGATGATGCCATTTAATGAATTTTTCGGAGGGAAAACCTTTCA
>SKCR01006502.1:0-173258 GCA_019454045.1 Zanthoxylum bungeanum
TCTCCAGAAATATTCTTACTGGAATATACAATCTATGTCAGGCGTAGTATACATAGTATTCTGTATTGCGATTGAGTATCGGATGTCACGTGCTAGGCCTGGGGCTGGAATTTTGTCTGCCCCGTACGAAGCACATGTCGGATGTCTGGTAACTAGTCTCTATAATCGGATGAACATGACCTAGTCATATCATCCCGATGACTGCAGTACTTAAGAGTTCTAGTTCCGTATCCTACGTGACATCATCTCCACTATGACTGGAGTGATACTTCCGTCTTGACATCACACCCAATACACTACGATTCTCATATACCCAGTAGAGGCATACACAGAACCGGTTAAAGCCCTGGACGACCAAAACCAAAGCATATTGATTGTCGCAAGTATTAGCGGTGCAAGTCTCAGGTTAAGACCAAATACACCTACCCTGATTTCGGACTTCCATAGACACATAGTCATACTACCAATGGAATTCCGAGGGGTCTATCTAGAGCGATGCTGTTTCCTTACCATCGGTAAACAAACCTCCTATCACACTTGCATAAGTATCCAATACTTAAATATATAAGAATTATGTCGTTATGCTTCCACAACGCGCACAAGTGCGATACTAGTCTATTCCGCATTATCGATGTCCAATCTCGATAATACTACGACTAGGGATAATTTAATGATTAAACCTTCGTGGATTGATACTGTCTCATATCATCTCAATCCGTAACTAATCATAAGAACCTCCTATCATTTTTACATCTAGGTGATCTAATCACAAATGATAAGAAAGAAATCTCCTTTGTCACATAGTTAATTTGTACAACAACACCATGATCTGTACAAATAGTGACGCTATGGGTAATAATTGTCCAACAATCTCCCACTTGGCCTATAGCCAGTCACTTGAGTGTCTACCACCTGAACTATGTACGATTCGCTCAAACTGCTGAGGAAAGGCTTTCGTCAGCGGATTTGTGTGATTATCGTCTGATGCGATTTATTCGATCATCACATCGCCACGATGTATGATCCGAACGAATCAGATGAATTGTCGAAGTATATATCTGGATCGTTGATGAGACAATTAATTCTTTAGCCTGTGCTTACGCCTAGCTCATCTGCTAACAGAACTATATCTAATCTAATTAGATTTATCATCGACCCAAATGGCTTCTATTACTGCCTCAGCCGCAGTAATAACCGCATTTGTTGTTTATTCGGTAACAGTATCTTGCTTGGAAGATTTCCAGCTCACTGTTCCGTTATTCAAACTGTATAGTACCGTTGTTTTTTATCGGTTAGGAAACTTGCAGCAGTGATCCCAGTCATTTCAAGTTCTCATTCTCCATAGTTTAAGACATCATCCTTAGTTCTCTAAGATGCTAACGGATGTTCTTAATATTAATCCAGTGACTATCACTTGGATTGACCTGTTTGTGACTCCATATGCTCAAAGCGTATGAGACATCAGGTCACGTACATTTTTCAATGTACGAGTTCTCAGAGAGTGTTAACAACTTTAAATCTATCCCAGTAGATCTTTATTCCTAGAATAAAGGTTATTTCTCCTAAGAATTATACGGAGAATTTTCATGAAAGTCAAGCTTTCACCGATTGTAATATGGGAATATCATTTCCAAGAAATGACATATCATCATTATTTAGGACAGTCACTTTCAGTACGCTCCCACTAACCTCCTTATATACACAAGAATCATTTCTCGTTTTGAATTAAATCATAAACCATGATTACATCAAAACGATAATTCCAAGAACCTAATGCTTGCTTAAATCCAAACATGGATCGAATAACCTGCAAACCTTGTTTGCTAGTTTTGATACGAAAAAGTCGTCAGGATGTTGTAAACATCCTCCAAAAGGTTTCCTTTTCAGGAAAACGATTTTTCGTTCAGCTGCCATATTTCATAAATGAAAACATACAGCATCAGCAAACATTATCCAAATGGATTTAACGTGGCAACAGGTAAAAGATTTCGTTGTAATCAATACAATGTTGATAACGATACATTTCCGCTACAAGCCTAGCTTAGTACGTTGGTATGCTGCCATCCACGTATGTCTTCCTTGAAGACTTATATAGTACCAATAGGCACAATGCCTTGCGGTACATCAACTAGTGTCCAAACATAGTTGATTTACATGGAATCCATTTCGGATTCATGGCACTTTGCCATAATAAGGGAGTCGATACCTTGTATCACTTCCTCATACGTAGTCAGTTGGTATACCTCAATAAGATAGACATCTTTATGAGGTGAGATCAGAAACCCATACCCCAGGTTGTTTTCTGACTCTCTCCGACTAATGCGGTTCTTGTGTATTCGAAGATTATGGTATAGTTTCATCTTTGATGAACTATTTATGTTCCATTAAGATTCGGTGCCTGGAACAGTATTACTCTGATTTTTCATCGAGTTTTACTTTCCTCCCACTTACCACTGCATTTAGGTATTCGTCTTAGGAAAAACGCATGGCGAGCAACAATTAAATTGTTCTCAAGTGAGTTGTATAAGTACTATACTTTGGTTTCCCTAGGATAACCAATAATTAGGCAATTATCCGATTTGGGTTCTAGTTTGGTATCATCCAAACATATGCCCAGCATCCCAAATCTTCAGGAGTGAGAAAACCCAGTTTCTTTCCTGTTCATATCTAATATGAAATCTGTCAAACAGATTTTCATGGAACCTTATTCAAAATAAGTATTGCACTGTTAAATGCTTATCCTTTGAAGGAAAATGGTAGCTCAGAGCGACTCATGATTAACCTTATCATGTCCAACAAAATTCGGTTTCTCCGTTCGGACACACCGTCAAACTGACGTGTTCCGGGAGGAGTCCTCATTGAAAGAATACTATACTCTTTCAAGTATTTGAGAAACTTATTGCTTAAGTATTTTCATCATGGTCAAACCATGATGGTTTTAATACTTTAGCCGATCTGTTTGTCTATTTCGTGTCGAAACTCTAAAAGTTTCCGATTCGTGTTTCATAAGAAACACATAACCATAACGCGATGCCACATCCGTAAAGGTCACGAAACATTCATTTCCACATTTAGCCTAGCTAGACATGAGCCCACTTACGTCACTATAAACGAGGGCTAACAAATCGGTGGCACTTATATTTTTACCAAGTAAAGGTGTTTCAGGCACTTTGCCTTATAAACTAGATTCGTAGACATCATTTGAATAGAATCAAATTCGTCCTAGTATCCACTCTTCAAAAGTGTGGATATACGAGTCTTATTTAATGTGTCCCAGACATCACTGCCACATATAAGTCTTATCTGATCAAATCAGTTTGAGCTACTTGTTTGTCATGTTATATGTTTGAGATTTATTTATATTCAAAATATAAATACTGTTATTCACATCTAATGTGTTTATCTCAATATCATCTTTATAAAATAAAACACTTTAGTGTTCTAGAATAAAAAGGTATACTCCCAACGAGTTATACCCGATATAGAGATAATGTTTCTAGTCAAACTAGTTATATTATAAGAGTTTCCTAATTTAACTACACACCCGAAGGGTAGTTCCTAAACTTAGGTATCTACGGTAAAACAACGACTTTCGTCCCGTTTCCGATTCGCAGATTAATCTCAATTGAAGTCAGTATCCTACTCATAGCAGATTCTGCACATCAATGAATATTTATGTATCACACTTAGTATTTAAAATCCAATTTTAATACTAGTAGTGAACATATTTATGACAAACATATTTGAAGTCAGAGCCTTGCTCGTCTTCAATTCCTTCATGTCTGCTTTGTCCATACGGCAGTCACGCTTCAGTGATTCCATTTGCCACAGTTTAAGCAGACATCTTGGGATATGTCCTTTGTCTTCCTAGAAGACAGTAATGATTTTGCCTTTGCCCTTTTCTATATCCCAGAAGCCTTTTGGCCAAGCCTTGGGTTTCTAGAATATCGAAGTAAGGTGCGCCTTGCGCTACTTGCCTTATTGCAAACTTTGGCTTTATCTCCTTGAGAATAGCCATTAACTCTCCAAAAGTTATTAATTGCAATTTAATACTTCTAAGATCTAGGAATAGATCTATGAAGATCCTTCAATTTCTTCATCATACTTTAAGGATCTAATCCTTAGTTCTGATTAGGAAATTAAGGAGTCCTTTTGACAAGTATAATGGATTAAGTACTAAAGTTATCATCACATGAATCTTCCAAAGATCATGCTCTACTATTTGCTTAACTCTGGGCTTTGGCCTAATATGTTATTTTATCAAATAAAGTAACTTATTAGTTTCCAGGACCATCCAGAAATTTTATTCCCAATTTGAAAATTAAAGTCGTTCAAACACATTTTCACCCAGGATTATGTTTTAAACACTAATCTTTCAGTTATCTTGATTCAAATAGTCTAACTATCCAATCAACGATTTCGGGTACAATATAATGTAATGATTATTATAGTCTAACTATATAACTAATTACAATTTTATTGGTTAAAATCAAATATATATTGATTACTATAATCTAATTACATAATCAACTATAAATGATCGGTAAAATTCAAATATATTGATTACTATAATCCAATTATATAATCAACTATAAATTAAGGGTAAAATTCAAATATATTGATTACTATAATCCAATTATATAATCAACTATAAATGAAGTAGTTTGAATACAGTCCAACTGTTTAATTAAAACAACAATTAAATATTAGTCCAACTAATATATATATAAATAAATTATGACGAAAAATGAAATGAGCGCGTATTGGCAAGTATCTAAACGAAATTTGCAAATTTAATACTTGCCTCCCACTATTTTTCGGCGAGCCTCTAACCCTCTGTTGAGTACTCGGGAAACCTTGTTTTCTAGTGGGCTAGGATCCCGTTAAATAACACACAATCTTGACTTTGGCCAACAATTTGTATGATACTTAACTAGGTAGATCTCTAAGATCAATTGGATCTCATCCAATTCCTAGATCCAGTAGGTGGACATCCAAGTCCGAAATATATATACAATATATATGCCAATATATCCAATATATTTTCCTAACCTTTTTCCTCTGAATCAACTAAGCCTTGGCTTTGGCACAACAAGCTTAATGATTCCAGTTCAGCGGGACCCATTGACATGGAAAGCTTCGTAATCAATGTCGATGGACAAGAAGTGATCTTGACTTTGGCCAACAAATCACGACTTGGACAAGACACCGATGTGGAAAAAAACTCTCATGATTCAAACACATACGCAATTCACAAAGTTCTTGACTTTGGCCAACAAACCAATGCCAACTTTGGATCTTGAGTAAGAATCACTCAACGGAAGGAAAAACGCTTAATATGTTTTGAGGGTTTTTCGCGTAAATTGGCAACCAATTTATTATCTTTGATTAGGTCTCATCATACACCCTTAAGCATGCATTCTAAAAGCATAATAAGGCGCGATAAATAAATTAATAAAGATATGCGGATGTATATGTCACAAATTGTTCCTAGAACAAATCACTCACTTTCCTCTCCCTGGCTAAAACTATTCTAACTTCTACCCAATTACATAATACAGTAAAGAAACCTCATTTACATTGAGGGGAATAGGTGAGAAGAGAAATACAAAGAGTAAGGAGGTAATAGGCTGGACACGCAGGTCCAATTTAATAAATTCTAAATTTATTACAATTTCCAAAATTGCCCTCGCCCTTCTAATATCCATCTGATATACATTATTCATACAACACATTCATGTATTCATACAAAACATGTTATTCAATCAATCTAATCCAATTAATTAATCTTTGATTAATGACCATCCAATTTTCAAACAACGATTTGATTTGCGTGAGTCAAACTCGTTTTAGAATAAATACTCAAAGTAAGTATTCTTGAATTATATTGAACTACAACTTTAAATCCAATTTATTTGTATTCAATACTAATTCCAAATTTAATTCCAAATTAGATATTTATATTTATTTAATTGCCTTAAAGACTTGGATTCAAAATCCAATCTTAATGGGTCTCAAAGGCCCAATAACATCCAATGTCATTTTAATTAAAGTCTAATGGGCTTTTAATTAATTATTAAGGCATGAGCTTTGGCCATAATGGATCAAACCCAAAATACCAAGGCCCAATAGGAATCACCCTATTGCCAACTAATCAATTTAGGCCCATTAGGCCCAATTAAATTCTTTAAAGGGCTAAGTGATGTATTTGGACTTTATGGAATTGGTTTTGGGCCCAATTGGATCCAATCCAAAAGTCCAAAACCAAACTTGGTCAAACCAAGCCCATTAAGCCCAAATACACACTTTTAGCCCAATTCATAATTTAAAGGCTTATTAACATAATTATAATATTCCAAATATCACAATTATTTTAATTAAAGTGTATTAGCCATGATTAATTAATTAAACTCAATATTTCCAAAATACCAATTAACTTAATTAATCAAGCTTAATCCATCAATATATGCTCAACACAAATTGAAGCCAAAACACATCATTTCATGCTCAACATGCTCTTGAATTTAACATAAACATTATTGACTTTGATTCCAATCCAATCAAACCAACAATCAACATTTAATCATGCATTTAAACACATCCAATGGTGTAAAATTGAAAAATTCCAAGTGCAGTCCAATGCAGTGACATTCGGCCATGCTAAGAGGGATTTAAAATTTTGATCTAATCAATATTTCTCAAATCTAATCATGCACAACTCTAATTTAACATAATCTAACCATGCTCAAATCATCAATTTGAAGAAATCATGTTCAAAACACAAAAGACCCAAATTTTAGTCTCATGAACCCTAAAATTTTCATGCTTAAAATTGGCTCTGATACCATTGTTAGTGTTCCTAGAACATGCCAAGGATATAATAAGAAATAAAATGTGTTCATAAATTCATTATAAGTTGCGGAATTACTTACATTGAATGGATTTGAGCTTTCAAATTTTTGAATGAAGATCTCCAAGATCCAACCTTTTTGTTGATTCCAAGCTTTGAGTTGGTTTGAATGAAGATCTCCAAGATCCAACCTTTGTGTTGATTCCAAACTTTGAGTTGGTTTCCCTATCACCTTAGAAGACTTCTACAAGTGCTAGCTTTGTTGATTTTGCCACAAAATCAAAGAGAAAGAATGAGGAAGCTCATGCCCAAGCAAGGATGAACTAGGGTTTGATTTTGTGTCAAGTGTTGTGTAATGAGAGAGAGAGATGCCTTTTGGTAAAACCAATTTACCCTTTTACCTAAACAAGGTGGTTGGGTAAATGGTTTCACCAAAACCATTCCAAGGTAGTTGGAAAGTTGGTGGCTTGGCATAAATGCCAACTACCCTCCCAACTACCACATGTGAAGTGGGCCCCAAATTTGAATTCAAAATTCAAATGTCTCTACGAACATTTGTCGCGGCTCGGATCCGTTTAATCCGATTAAACAAACTTTCGTTGCTAAATAATTAAATCTAATTTAATTAAATAACGATGCCTCGCAAATATATTATGAACGTCGTTTACGAATTAATTCTAAATTAATTTGTTCGTTTGTATTAAAGTTTGACTTTAATTTCGTAATGAAATCCAATTCATATTAATATATCTGATATATTAATTTTATCCCATGCAAATAAATTAAATAGAAAAATCAAATTTAATTATTAAATTTATTTCACCGATTAATTCCAAATTAATCGCGTTCTCTCTCTTCCGAACACATTTAATCCCAGATTAAATAAAGCCTCAATTAATTTTCTCTCTCTAAATTAATCCTAGATTAATTGTAGTTTAAGTCAACTGTCATCGATGAATCTTTGGGAAGCGACCCAAGAGACCTCTGGATATGTTGGCAGTAAATCCGGTTATCGGACTATCCGATTAAGTGCGTACCTTGTACCACGTGCTTACGGATTTACAAGACATGGTTGGCTTCTAGCAAAGCACCGTGCCTACCCAATTCTCCAGAAATATTCTTACTAGAATATACAATCTATGTCAGACGTAGTATACGTAGTATTCTGTATTGTGATCCAGTATCGGATGTCACGTGCTAGGCCTGGGGCTGGAATTATGTCTGCCCCGTACGAAGCACATGTCGGATGTCTGGTAACTAGTCTCTATAATCGGATGAACATGACCTAGTCATATCATCCCGATGACTGCAGTACTTAAGAGTACTAGTTCCGTATCCTACGTGACATCATCTCCACTATGACTGGAGTGATACTTCCGTCTTGACATCACACCCAATACACTACGATTCTCAATATACCCAGTAAAGGCATACACAGAACCGGTTAAAGCCCTGGACGACCAAAACCAAAGCATATTGATTGTCGCAAGTATTAGCGGTGCAAGTCTCAGGTTAAGACCAAATACACCTACCCTGATTTCGGACTTCCATAGACACATAGTCATACTACCAATGGAATTCCGAGGGGTCTATCTAGAGCGAAGCTGTTTCCTTACCATCGGTAAACAAACCTCCTATCACACTTGCATAAGTATCCAATACTTAAATATATAAGAATTATGTCGTTATGCTTCCACAACGCGCACAAGTGCGATACTAGTCTATTCCGCATTATCGATGTCCAATCTCGATAATACTACGACTAGGGATAATTTAATGATTAAACCTTCGTGGATTGATACTGTCTCATATCATCTCAATCCGTAACTAATCATAAGAACCTCCTATCATTTTTACATCTAGGTGATCTAATCACAAATGATAAGAAAGAAATCTTCTTTGTCACATAGTTAATTTGTACAACAACACCATGATCTGTACAAATAGTGACGCTATGGGTAATAATTGTCCAACAATAGGGGCGTCCGGCCATCGTGAATCTATTGGTGGCTGGCGTTGAACCTGAAACTCATCGGAAACAACAAAAAAATATGAGGGAATGCGTGTGTGAAACCAACCTGATCCCGGCTCATCGCTTCATGTTACGTGTCAAGCTATCCTGCCAAATAAAAGTCCTCGGATAGTACTACAAGATGGTGGTGTCGCTTTCTCCGACACATGCTCGGTTGTACATAAAAAGAGGAAGAATGAAATGGTGAATGGTAAATTTCATGTAAACAGTAGCTCTGATTGGAACTCCGTTTATTCCTACATGTTCATGGGAGTGTTGGGAGTCCGTATATGTCCTTAGAATCTCAGTAAGACCTCCCGGTAAAAACTTGATATTTTCAAGTTTCTATTTTTGTATTCGGATACTTCCAGTAGTGTCGTAGAGGAACGTATTGACTTTTATTGAATTGGATAAGTTTCAATGTATCAAATTTATGTTATTGGTAGAATCCGGGTGTAATCGGAATGAATTCGACCAATCCAGTAGGATTAACGAGTTTTCGATAAAATTAGATTTCGCTCGTGTCTGTGCTTTGATGAATTTAAGAGTAGTTATGGGTTAATTATAATGATATGATAATATTTATATGAATTTAGGAAGTTTCGGAGGGTCCAGAATCCTTCTGTAACATTATCAGAAGTTTTTACGAAAGATTTTCCGAAAACATGTAATTCGATAATTTAAGTTATCTGATGGTCCTAGAATGATATGTTTTGACATATTAGATGTATTTATTAGGTTTTGGGAGGAATAGGACAGATTCAAAAGGTTCCGGATCCATTTATAATGATTTCAAACTTTTCAAAAGATTTTCGGGTTTTAGATCGGAAAATGAATTTAATGCTATGGATTTGTAGTATAAGATATTTTTAAGAGTAATGAAGCTGAAATCATTGAAATCTGACTTAATTTGGATGTTCCTGGAAGATTCGGAAGTTTGTTATAGTTGAGTCAAGAATTCTGTATAACACTGATTCTATTCATTTCCACTGTTCGTTTTGACATTTTTGACTAGGATCATGAGTGGTCGTGACATGAGGTAAGTATTCCATGCTATATATGTTGGAGTTGGTGTTTGGAGCGCCAATCCGAATAATCTATTGTACATTATATTTTATTATTTATTAATAAAATAACTATATTTTCATTTTAATATTTTTAATGGTAACGTCATTATGCATATTAGTTTGATATTTAAATATGATGAGAATGACATCGACCTTAGAATAATCATGTAGTATTACTGGACACTAGGTGGTCCGACATTGGAAAAATATTACAACTGTAAACTATTCTTAAAGTAGATATTCCTAGTCGTTGGTTTTGGAATATGGTCGAATCTCTATAACCTAGAAGACTAGCACATGTCGTATATTGGAATTAGAGTTCCAATAGTTTAACCCAATGTACCATGATCAAAAGAAGCTCGTATAGACGTGGGTATTCATTGGGCCGAATACTGAATGACTCACAAGTGATTCCTAATAGTTGGTAGTACACACCACCGTTAATAGGAATCTCCTCGAGTCAAATAGCATATGTGATCCTTTGACTATAGGATATCATTGATTTTATGTGTGATCCTCCACACTTTGATGCCATATATGTTAGAGACACTTCATGGTCTGACCGCTAGATGTTCATTGGGTGTGGACCGATGTCCTAATTAATAAAATGTGTATCGAGATATGATATATCGTCCCGTATGTGTACCATAAGGGTTTTAGATATCCATATGAGTAAGTCACGATTCTTAAGAATTTGGCCAAAGCCGATCATATGGGGTGGATCACATATATCAAAAATAGTGTTCTGATTAGTAATAATAAATCGTGGATATGACGACATGAGATGTGTGTCTTAAAAACTTGACAGTGTTATCTATGTTTCCTAAGCACAACTCGGATAGCCTACGATGGAGGGATTTTTAAACATATATGATGAGCTGATTACGCCCAAAAAGTACATGTGGTTATCGTAGTATAGTTGGGGTGTCGATGTTGGTGTTTGCAAAGGTCCCAAGATCATAAACAAGCATGAAACATGTGTGAATACAAATCAACGAAGTTGTGGAATACTCACATCGATCGGTTGAACGATGCGGAGACGAACAAAACTAAAATTCTGCTCACTGGTTCTCACGGCAGTCCACTACTGTTGAGTCTCCATTTTCGGTTTTGATCATCAAGAATCCAAGCTCCAAGCTTCGTCAAACGATTCCCGGCTCATGGGTAGACTTCCCTATCACCTTCGCATGTCTCTCGGAGTGATAGCTCTTGTGATTTTTGCAACAAAAATCACCACACTTGCTTCCCATTTCCTCTTGGTTCACGGCAAAACTGAACCAATGAAGAGAAAACCTTTGTTGGGCGAGAGAGAGAAGAAGTAGATGAAAAGAGAGAGATGTGTGTGTTGTTGTTATAATTGTGTATCTAATACACAAATATTAAAAGTCAAAATACCAAAATCAAATAAAGGTAAATTGATTTTAATTAATCCAACAACTCACATCAACCATCACACTTGAGTGTCAAACACTCAAACATCAACTTACATCAAGTCAATCAAGTTGTCAAGTCACATCACTCAAAGTGACAAGTGATTTGACGCTTGAAGTGACTAGAGATTTGACGCTTGATGTGACTAATGATTTGACGCTTGATTTGACTTGCGTGCCGCACTCGAATTCGAAATGCGAATGCGCTCGCAAACAATCCCAGGCTCGGGTTTGCTAATTCTAAATTAACGAATTTTCCGTTGCGACGTAATTAAATGATTATGCCTAACGAAATCACTATTCACGTCGCTAATGAATTAATTCTAAATTAATTCGTTCGCCCGAATTAAAATCAAATTTTAATTCCGCGTCGAAATCCAATTTCGTTTAATATATCAAATATATTAATTAATCGATTAATTCCAAATTTATCGTTATCTCTCTTTTATTGATATTTTATCCCAGATAAAATATATCCGCAATTAATCCTAGATTAATTTTCTCTCTCTTATAATTAATCCCAAATTAATTTAGAGTACGAGTCATACGTCATCGGTGAATCTTCGGGAAGCGACCCATGAGATCCCCGGATATGTTGGTAGTAAATTCGGTCGTCGGACTATCCGAACACGTAAGTACCTCGTACTACGTTTATACCGATTTACAAGACAAGGTTGGCTTCTAACAAAGCACCATGCCTACCCAATTCTCTAGAAATATCCTTACAGGAATAAAGGATCTATATCAGGCGTAGTATACATAGTATTGTGTATGTCGATCCAGTATCGGATGATCACGTGCTAGGCCTGGGGCTGGAATTGTGTCTGCCCCGTACGAATCACATGTCGGATGTCTGGTAACTAGTCTCTATAATCGGATAAACCTGACCTTGTCATTTTATCCCGATGACTGCAGTACTTAAGAGTACTAATACTGTATCCTACGTGACCATCATCTACATATGACTAAAGTGATACTTCCGTCTTGACATCACACCCAACACACTACGATTCTCAATATACCAAGCATAGGCGTACACAGAACCTGTTAAAGCCCTTGACGACCGCAACCAAAGTATATTGATTGTCGCAAGTATTAGCGGTGCAAGTCTCAGGTTAAGACCAAATACACCTACCCTGATTTCGGACTTCCATAGACACATAGTCATACTACCAATGGAATTCCGAGGGGGTCTATCCAGAGCGAAGCTGTTTCCTGTACCATCGGTAAAACACAACCTCATATTACACTTGCATGAGTATCCTATACCCAAATATATGAGAACTATGCCGTTATGCCCTCACAACGCGGACAAGTGTAATACTAGTCTTTTACGTATTTATCGATGTCCAATCTCGATAATACTCTGACTATGGATATTTAATAATTTATCCTTCGTGGACTGATACTGTCTCATATCATTCTCAATCCAGGAACAAATCACAGGGACCTCCTATCATTTATATATCTAGGTGATCTAATCACAAATGATAATAGTGCAATCTCCTTTGTCATATAGTTAATTTGTACAACAACACCATGATCTGTACAAATAGTGACAATATGCGTCATAATTGTCCAACAATCTCTCACTTGGCCTATAGCCAGTCACTCGAGTGTCTGACACCCGAACTATGTACGGTTGGCTCAAATTGCTGAGAAATGCTTTCGTCAGCGGATTTGCATGATTATCGTCTAATGCGATTTATTCGATCTTCACATCACCACGATGTACGATCCGAACGAATCAGATGAATATCGAAGTATATATCTGGATCGTTGATGAGACCATTAATTCTTTAGCCTACGTTGACGCCTAGCTCAGCTGCTAACAGAATTATATCTAATCTAATTAGATTTATTGTCGACCCAGAAGGCTTCTATTGCTGCCTCAGTTGCAGCAATAACCCGCATTTGTTGGTTATATGTTTACAGTATCTTGCTTGGAAGATTTCCAGCTCACTGTTTCGTTATTCAAACTTTGTAGTACCGTTTGCGACTTGTAGTCGTTTTATCGGTTTAGGAAACTTGCAGTAGTGATCCCAGTCACTTCCAGTTCTCCTTCTCCATAGTCTAAGAATGTATCCTTAGTTCTCTAACAAACTAACGGATGTTCTTAACATCAATCTAGTGACTATCACTCGGATTGGCCTGTTTGTGAATCCATATGCTCAAAGCGTATGAGACACCAGGTCGCGTGCATTTTTCAATGTACGAGTTCTCGGAGAGTTTTATCGAAAGCCAAGCTTTCACCGATTGTTTTTATGGGAATATCATTTCCAAGAAATGACACATATTATCATTTTGTATAGGACAACCACTGTCAGTGCACTCCCACTAACCCTCTTATATACACAAGAATCATTTACGTTTTGAATTAAATCATAAATCATTATGATTACATCAAAATGATAATTCCAAGAACTCAATGCTTGCTTCAATCCAAACATGGATCGAATAACCTGCAAACCTTGTTTGCTTGTTATGGTACGACAAAACCGTCAGGATGTTGTAAACATCCTCCAAAAGGTTTTCTTTTCAGGAAAGCGATTTTCCCGTTAAGCTGTCATATTTCACTAATGAAACATGCAGCATTACAATGTTGATAACGATACCTTTCCGCTAAAAGCCTAGCTTTATACGTTGGTATGTTGCCATCCATGTATGTCTTCCTTGAAGACTTATATAGTACCAATAGGCACAATGCCTTGCGGTACATCAACTAGTGTCCAAACATAGTTGATTTACATGGAATCCATTTCGGATTCATGGTACTTTGCCATAATAAGGGAGTCGATACCTTGTATCACTTCCTCATACATAGTCAGTTGGTATACCTCAATAAGATAGACATCTTTATGAGGTGAGATCAGAAACCCATACCCCAGGTTGTTTTCTGAATCTCTCTGACTAACGCGGTTCTTGTGTATTCGAAGATTATTTTATAGTTTTATCCTTGATGAACTATTTATATTCCATTAAGATTCGGTGCCTGGAATAGTATTACTCCGATTTTCATCGAGTTTTACTATCCTCCCACTTACCACTGCATATCGGTATTCCTCTTAGGAAAACCGCATGGTGAGCAATAATTACATTGTTCTCTTGTGAGTTGTATAAGTACAATACTTTGGTATCCCTAGGATTACCGACAATTGGCACTTATCCAATTTGGGTTCTAGTTTGGTATCATCCAAACACATGCCTAGCATACCCAAATTATCAGGAATGAGAAACCCGATTTCTTTCCCGTTCATATCTAATATGAAATCTGTCAAACAGATTTTATGGAACCTTATTCAAAATAAGTTCTGCACTGTTAATGCTTATCCGTTGAAGGAAATGGTAGCTCAGAGCGACTCATGATTAAACTTATCATGTCCAACAAAATTCGGTTACTCGTTTCGGACACACCGTCACTTTAACGTGTTCCGGGAGGAGTCCTCATTGAAAGAATACTATACTCTTCCAAGTATATTAGAAACTTATTGCTTAAGTATTTTCCATTACGGTTTAACCGTGACGGTTTAATACTTTAGCCGATCTGTTTGTCTATTTCGTGTCAAAACTGTAAAAGTTTCCGATTTGTGTTTCTTCAAAAGAAATACATAACCATAACGCGATGCCACATCCGTATAGGTCACAAAATATTCATATCCACTTCTAGCCTAGCTAGACATGGGCCCACTTGCTTCATTATGAACTAGGGCTAACAGATCTGTGGCATTTGCACTTTTACCAAGTAAAGGTGTTTTAGGCACTTTGCCCAATAAACTAGATTCGTAGACTTTATTTGAATGGAATCAAATTAGTCCTAGTACCCACTCTTCAAAAGTGTGGATATACGAGTCTTGTTTAATTGTGTCCCAGACAACAATGTCACATCAGTTTCTTCTGATCAAATCAGTTTGAGCTAGTTGTTTGTCATTTTATATGTTTGAGATATTATTTATATTCAAAATATAAATTCTGTCATACACATCTAATGTGTTTATCTCAATATCATCTTTATATAATGAAACACTTTAGTGTTCTAGAATATAAAGGTTCACCCGCAGCGGGTCAAACACTGATATAGAGATAATGTATCTAGTCAAACTAGTTACATTATAACAGTTTCCAAATTTAGGTACTCACCCGAGGGTAGTTCCTAAACTTAGGTATCTACGGTTAAAACAGCGACTTTTGTCCCGTTTCCAATTCGCAGATTAATCTCAATCTGAAGTCAATCCTGCTCATAGCAGATTCTGAACATCAGTATATATATTTTATGTTCCACACTAAGTATTTAAAATCTAATTTCAATATTAGTAATGAACATAATTTTGACAAACATATTTGAAGTCAGAGCCTTGTTCGTCTTCAATTCCTTCATGTCTGCTTTGTCCAAACGGCAGTCACGCTTCCGCGATCCCGTTTGCACATTAAGCAGACATTTTGGGATATGTCTTTTATCTTCCTAGAAGATTATAATGATTTTGCCTTTTCCCTTTTCATATTCCAGAAGCCTTTGGCCAAGCCTCGGGTTTCTAGAATATCGAAGTAAGGTGCGTCTTGTGCTACTTGCCTAATGCAAATTTTGACTTTGTCTCCTTGAGAATAGTCATTAATTCTCCAAGAATTATTTATTTCAATTTAGTACTTCTAAATCTAAGTATAGATTTATAAAGATCCTTCAATTTCAGTATCATACATTAAGGATCTAATCCTTAGTTCTGATTCAGAAATTAAGGAGTCTACTGCGACAAACTTAATGGATTAAGCACTAAAGTCATTACATAAATCTTCCAAAGATTATGCTATACTATTTTCTTAACTCCGGGCTTAGGCCTAATTTATTATTTTATCAAATAAAGTAACTAATTATTTTCCAGGACCATCCTAAAATTTATTCCCAATTTTGAAAATTAAACCATTTAAATACATTTTCCCTAGGATCATGGTTTAAATGTCAATCTTTCAATTTTATATTGATTTTAATAGTCCAATTATTTAATCAACAATTTAGGTACTTCTTATTATAATGATTAAAATCAATTATATTGATTACTATAATCCAATTATGAAATCAACTATAAATGAATAGTTTGAATACAGTCCAACTGTTAATTAAAACAACGTTTAAATATTAGTCCAACTAACATTTAATTTATAACGACGAATGATATTTGTTTGAGCGCGTATGGCAAGTAATTAAACGAATATTGCAAATTCAATTCTTGCCTCCCACTATTTTTCGGCGAGCCTCTAACCCTCTGTCGAGTACTCGGGAAACCATGTTTCCTAGTGGGCTAGGATCCCGTTAAATATCACACGATTGGATCCAATCCAATTCCTAGATCCGGTAGGGGGACATCCAAGTCCGAAACATATATCTTATATATGCCAATACATCCAATGTATTACCTAACCTTTTCCTCTGAATCAACTAAGCCTTGGCTTTGGCACAACAAACTTAGTGATCCTAGTTAAGCGCGACCCATTGACCATGGAAAGCTTCATAATCAATGTCGATGGACAAGAAGTGGTCTTGACTTTGGCCAACAAACCACAACTTGGACAAGACACCAATATGGAACAAAGCTCTCGTGATTCAAACACATCCTCGACGGACAAAGGCCTTGACTTTGGCCAACAAGCCAATGCCAGTCTCAGATCTTGAGTGAGAATCACTCAATTGAATGAAAGACTCTTAATATTTTGCGAGGGTTTTTCGAGTGCAAATTGGCAACCAATTTATTATCTTTGTTAAGGTCTCATCATCATACACCCTTAAACATGGATTCTAAACACATAATAAAGCGCGTATAAATAAATAATAATGATATGCGGATGGATATTTTACACATTGATCCTAGATCAAATCTCTCCATTTTTCTCTCTCCCGCTAGCACATGTATTTACTTCTACCCGTTACACTACACTTCTAAAGAAACCTCATTTACATTGAGGGGAATAGGTGAGAAGAGAATACAAAGAATAAAGAGGTATAAGGCTGGACACGCAGGTCCAATTAATAAATCAAATTTATTACAACAATTTCTAAAATTGTCCCACCCATCTAATATCCATCCGATTTACATTATTCATGCATCGCAACCATGTATTCACACAAGCATGTTATCAATCAATACCATTAGGGCTATTGACTTTTGGCCAACTCAAAATTTGGGGAAAAAATGATCCAATCACAGTTTCTTAAAATTGATCTAATCAATCCTTAATTAAACATACTTTAAGCATACCAAATCATCCAATTTCATTAATCATGCTCAAAATCAATTTTACCCAAATTTTAAGCCCTAACCATTTTCATGCTCAACCTTGCTCAAGATATCATTGTTGGTGTTTGCTAAGGTCCCAAGATCATAAACAAGCATGAAACATGTGTGAATACAAATCAACGAAGTTGCGGAATACTCACATTGATCGGTTGAGCGACGCGGAGACGAACAAAATTGAAATTCTGCTCACTGGTTCTCACGGCAGTCCACTGCTGTTGAGTCTCCATTTTTGGTTTTGATCATCAAGAATCCAAGCTCCAAGCTTCGTCAAATGATTCTCGGCTCATGGGTAGACTTCTCTATCACCTTCGCATGTCTCTCGGAGTGATAGCTCTTGTGATTTTTGCAACAAAAATCACCACACTTGCTTCCCATTTCCTCTTGGTTCACGGCAAAACTGAACCAGTGAAGAAAAAACCCTTGTTGGGCGAGAGAGAGAAGAAGTAGATGAAAAGAGAGAGATGTGTGTGTTGTTGTTATAATTGTGTATCTAATACACAAATATTAAAAGTCAAAATACCAAAATCAAATAAAGGTAAATTGATTTTAATTAATCCAACAACTCACATCAACCCTCACACATGAGTGTCAAACACTCAAACATCAACTTACATCAAGTCAATCAAGTTGTCAAGTCACATCACTCAAAGTGACAAGTGATTTGACGCTTGAAGTGACTAGCGATTTGACGCTTGATGTGACTAATGATTTGACGCTTGATTTGACTTGCGTGCCGCACTCAAATTCGAAATGCGAATGCGCTCGCAAACAATCCCGAGCTCGGGTTCGCTAATTCCAAATTAACGAATTTTCCGTTGCGACGTAATTAAATGATTATGCCTAGCGAAATCACTATTCACGTCGCTAACGAATTAATTCTAAATTAATTCGTTCGCCCGAATTAAAATCTAATTTTAATTCCACGTCGAAATCTAATTTCGTTTAATATATCAAATATATTAATTAATCGTTATCTCTCTTTTATTGATATTTTATCCCAGATAAAATATCTCCGCAATTAATCCCAGATTAATTTTCTCTCTTCTAATTAATCCCAGAGTAATTTAGAGTACGAGTCATACGTCATTGGTGAATCTTCAGGAAGCGACCCATGAGATCCCCGGATATGTTGGTAGTAAATTCGGTCGTCGGACTATCCGAACACGTAAGTACCTCGTACTGCGTTTATACCGATTTACAAGACAAGGTTGGCTTCTAGCAAAAGACCATGCCTACCCAATTCTCCAGAAATATCCTTACAGGAATAAAGGATCTATATCAGGCGTAGTATACGTAGTACTGTGTATGTCGATCCAGTATCGGATGATCACGTGCTAGGCCTGGGGCTGGAATTGTGTCTGCCCCGTACGAGGCACATATCGGATGTCTGGTAACTTGTATCTATAATTGGATAAACCTGACCTTGTCATTTTATCCCGAAGACTGCAGTACTTAAGAGTACTAGTATCGTATCCTACGTGACCATCATCTCCATATGACTGAAGTGATACTTTCGTCTTGACATCACACCCAACACACTACGATTCTCAATATACCCAGCATAGGCATACACAGAACCTGTTAAAGCCCTGGACGACTGCAACCAAAGTATATTGATTGTCTCAAGTATTAGCGTTGCAAGTCTCAGGTTAAGACCAAATACACCTACCCTGATTTCGGACTTCCATAGACACATAGCCATACTACCAATGGAATTCCGAGGGGGTCTATCCAGAGCGAAGCTGTTTCCCGTACCATCGGTAAAACACAACCTCCTATTACACTTGCATGAGTATCCTATACCCAAATATATGAGAACTATGCCGTTATGCCCTCACAACGCGCACAAGTGTAATACTAGTCTTTCACGTATTTAACGATGTCCAATCTCGATAATACTCTGACTAGGGATATTTAATGATTTATCCTTCGTGGACTGATACTGTCTCATATCATTCTCAATCCAGGAATAAATCACAGGGACCTCCTTTCAGTTATATATCTAGGTGATCTAATCACAAATGATAAGAGTGTAATCTCCTTTGTCACATAGTTAATTTGTACAACAACACCATGATCTATACAAATAGTGACGCTATGGGTCATAATTGTCCAACAGTCGATTCCTCAGAGAGATGGTTACAAGGAACTAATTTACTTAATGAAAATGTTAGTAATAACTTAATTAAATGAAAGGATTTAATTGGCAATTTAGATTAAAGATTATGGAAGACACTTAAGAGTTATCAGTAGGGAGAAGCAGTAAAGTGACGGGAATCCCTCTTGTATCAAATCCCTATATTTAGTAATTGATTTCTTTTATTACTTAATTGAAGGTTTCACATCTCAAACCAACAATTGGAAGATATTTCAATCAAAACATATTAAATTGTAAGGTAACTGGTGAATTGTATTCTCTATGTTAACAACACACAATGTTATTGTTATGACCTATCTAACGTCGATAATATACCATCAGAAAATACTGCAGCAGAAGATCAACTCATAAAACAACATTACCAATCACAACTGGGTTTCCCAATCACACATAGAAGAAGCATGACTATTCCTATATGCAAATTGGTAAAACACAATCTCTGGGTTATAAATCAAAAGATAATAGAGAATAACAAAATATCAATTGTATTAAACATTGATGAACATTCAAGAATAAAAAACATGAACATAAGAACTTAATTACAATAGTTCATCCTTAGCTTTGCCTATGAGATTAGTTCTCCATATAGAAGAGAGAGATAACCGGGAGAGATCGAAGAGACATCTTGTTTGGCTTGTGGTTCTTCGCTCTTCTCTCTAAAATATGTGATTTCAACTCTTTGTTGTGTATTTTTTCTATTTTTCTCCTCTTTTTAGGGTTTTGGACGAACTTGGGTTTATATAGGGAAGTCCTGAAGTCCTTATATGCGTGAAACACCTCTGAATTAAGATTCTGGAACACTACCGGGGCACCGAAAAGTGGCACCGAAATGCCCAAGTTGCGGGAGTTTTGTATATGTGTAGTCCGAGGGCGCATCACGACACCAGGAAGTAGGCGTCGCGATGCGTGGCATTTTTTCTGGAATAATACTTTCGTCAATTCTGCTATTCCCGAGTGCTTTCGATGCGTCCGTAAGGTCCCGAAACATTTACAATTGCTCCAATCTTCATGTTCCATTACTTTCTAATAATAAGACATAAAATAAACTATAATTAAGATCAAATACTTAATAATCAAGTCGAATTAGCGATGTTCAAAGTACACTTTCATGTACTTATCACAACCCCCAACCAACTTATTGCTAGTCCTTAGCAATTCAAGTGCAAAAGAAAATAAGAACTAAACTAAATTAAAAATAAATAAAAACTATCTAAGCCACTTTCGTAGGGATCACGATTGCATTTAGCGTATGCAATAAGCCTTTAAACCCCTAGGTGACCCTAGTGGATGAGTTATAGTCTTGTCTTATAACAATGACACCCACAAACGTCATTCAAAACATACAATCATGCAAAAATAACAAATTGAAAGAGTCCCAATAGTTGCACATATTGTTGTCCTCAAAGAATTCCTAGCAATGAAATCAGAGAACATTCAAAGTTCTCAATACAACTCGAATCCAAGTCCTTGAATAAATCATCAAAGCCAGACTCACGGTGTGTGTGTGTAAAGGTTCTTTCACAGCTCTGTAAGTGTTCCTAGAACATGCCAAGATCTTCTAAGAGTGATTCGTGTGTGAATTAATCAAAGGGAGTTGCGGAATACTCACATTGATCGGTTGAAGTTCAAAATGTTTTCATGGATGTTGAAGCTTCCAAACATTCTTTGAGTGTTTCCAACACTTGGGTGAGTCTCCTTATCACCTTGTTTGACTCCTTAATGTGCTAGCATTGATGAATTTTGGAACAAAATTCAAGAAGAATAAGAGAGGAAGCTCGACATTTAGAGAAGAAGAGAGAGCATTTTAGGTTGCTGTGAATAGTAACCCATTACCACTTCCAAAGTTGACTAATGTTTATATATAAAGAGTTTGTGTGTTGAAATTGGCTTGAGTGTATCATAAGTAAAGCAAACCTTACTTTTAATAAATCAAAGCTATAAAATAAGCCCAACCACTTCCATCAAATGTCCAACAAGTTGATGTATGTGAAGTGGGTCCCACCACTTTTAAATTCAAATTTAAGTCGGCTAATCCAACACGCAACTTCGCTCGGGCACGGATTCGTTTAATCCGATTAAATGAATTATCCGTCGCGACATAATTAAATCTAATTTAATTAAATAATAATGCCTAACAAAATTATTACGAAAGTCGCTAATGAATTAATTCTAAATTAATTCGTTCGCTCGAATTAAAATCCAATTTCAATTCCGCTTTGAAATCTGATTTCATTTAATATATCCAATATATTATTTTAGCCCAAATAAATAAATTAAATAATAAAATCCTATTTTAACTATTAAATTTACTTTGCCGATTAATTCAAAATTAATCGCGTTCTCTCTCTTCTAGTTGAATTAATCCCAGATTAATTTTATCTCTGTTAATCAATCCCAGATTAATTCTTGCCGTAATTAATCCCAGATTAACTTTCACACTCATAATTAATTCCAGATTAATATTATTCGAGTCAAATGTCATATGTGAATCTTTGGGAGGCGACCCAAGAGATCCCTGGATATGTTGGCAGTAAATACGGTCATCGGACTATCCAAACACGTGCGTATCCGGTACCACGTTCCTACCGATTTACAAGACGTGGTTGGCTTCTAGCAAAACATCGTGCCTACCCAATTCTCCAGAAATATTCTTCTACGGAATACAAGATCTTTGTCAGGCGTAATATAAGTAGTATTAGATGTCACATGCAAGGCCTAAGGCTGGAATTGTGTCTGCCCCGTACGAAGCATATATCGGATCACTGGAAACTAGTCTCTATAATCGGATAATCATGACCTAGTCACATTATCCTGATGACTGCAGTACTTAAGAGTACCAGTTCCGTATCCATGCGTGACCATCATCTCCATATGACTGATATGATACTTCCATCTTGACATCACACCCAATACACTACGATTCTCAGTATAACCAGAAGAGGCGTACACAAAACCTTTTAAAGCCCCGGACGACCAAAACCAAAGTATACTGATTGTCGCAAGTATTAGCGATGCAAGTCTCAGGTTAAGACCAAATACACCTACCCTGATTCGGATTCCCATAGACACATAGTCATACTACCAATGGGATTCCGAGGGGTCTATCCAGAGCGAAGATGTTTCCGTACCATCGGTAAATAGAACCTCATATTACACTTGCATGAGTATCCAATACCCAAATATATGAGAACTATATCGTTACACTTCCATAACACGCACAAGTGTAATACTAGCCTATTCCGCATTATCGATGTCCAGTCTCGATAATTCTACGACTAGGAATATTTAATGATTAAACCTTACGTGGATTAATACTGTCTAATATCTTATTAATTCGGTACTATTCATATGGAGTTTTATCATTTATATATTCCGGTAATCCAATTACAAATGATAAAAGAGAAATTTCATTTGTCACATAATTAATTTGTACAACAACACCATGTTCTATACAAATAGTGATGCTATGGGTCATAATTGTCCAACAATCTCCCACTTGGCCTATAGCCAATCACTCAAGTGTCCTACATTTGAACTATGTACGGGTCGCTCAAACTTCTGCTGAGAAACAGCTTTCGTCAGCGGATTTGCAATATTATCATCTGATGCGTTTTATTCGATCATCACATCGCCACGATGTATGATCTGATGAATTAGATGAAATAGTCGAAGTATATACTTGGATCGTAGATGAGATCGTTGATGAGATCGCGGTTCTTTAGCCTGTGCTGTAGCCCAGCTCAGCTGCTAACAGAACTACACCTAATCCAATTAGGATTATATAGATCCAAAATGCTTCTTTTGCTGCCTCAGCTGCAGCAATGTTCCGCTTTTGTTATTTATTCGGCAACAATATCTTGCTTGGAAGATTTCCAGCTCACTGTTTCATTATTCAAACTAAATATGTACCCTTATTGCGACTTAAAGTCGTCTTTTTCGGTTTGAAAACTTGCAGCGGTGAACCTAGTCACCTCAAGTTCTCCTTTCCCCATATTCCCAGAAAGCATCCTTAGTTCGTCCAAGATACTCAATGATGTTCTTTACATCAATCCAATGACCATCACCTAGATTGGCCTTATAGCGTCTACATATGCTCAAAACATATGAGACATCAGGTCACATACATTTCAAAAACGTACGAGCTCTGGGAAGATTGTCAGCAGCTTTCTAGATCTATCCCAGTAGATCTTTATTCCTAGAATAAAGCCTGCTTCTCCCAGGTATTTCATGGAGAATTTTAATGAAAGCAAAGCTTTCACCGATTATATTATGGGAATGTTATTGCTAAGAAGCAATACATCATCAACTTATAGGACATTTATTGTCATTGCGCTCCCACTAACCTTCTTATATACACAAGAATCATATTCGTTTTGAATGAAATCATATACCATTATGATCTCATCAAAACATTGGTTCCAAGAACGCTATGCTTGCTTCAATCAATAAATAAATTGATTTAACTTGCAAACCTTGTTTGCATGTTTTGGCACGACAAAAACGTCAGGATGTTACATAAAACATGCTCCAAAAAGTTTCCGTTAAGGAAAGGGATTTTGACGTCCATCTGCCATTTTTCATAAACGAAATATGTAGCACTTGCAAGCATTATCCAAATGGATTTAATCATGGCAACGGGTAAAAGGTGTCATCGTAATCGACACCATGTTCATGACGATACCCTTTCGCTACAAGCCTAGCTTTGTACGTTTGTATGTTGCCATCCACGTTTGTCTTCACCATGAAGACCCATCTGTTACCAATAGGCACAATACCTTCTGGTATATCAACCTGTGTCCAAACTTGGTTGGTATACATGGAATCCATTTCGGACTTCATGGCACTTTGCCATATAGCAGAGTCGATACCTCGTATCACTTCCTCATACGTAGTCAGTCCAGTATCCTCAATAATACTAATTTCTACATGAGGTGAGATCAGAAACTCATACCTCTAAGGTTGTCTTCTGACTTTCTCAAACCTACGCTGTTCTTGTGTATTAGAAGATTGTGGAACAGTCTCATCCCTGATGAACTGTTTGTGTTCCGTTAAGGATCGGTGCCAGGAACAGTATTACTCTGATTTTCATCGAGTTTTACTTTCCTCCTACTTACCACTGCATTTAGGTATTCCTCTTAGGAAAACCGCATGGAGAGCAACAAATTTCTTTGTTCTCTTATGAGTTGTGGAATTAGTTTCCTTAGGATAACCAATTACATAATGGGTACTTATCCGATTTGGATTGTAGTTTGGTATCATCCAAACATATGCCCAGCATTCCCAAATCTTCAGGAATGAGAAACCTGGTTTATTTCCTGTCCATATTTCATATGGGGTCTGTCCAACAGACTTTTCATGGAACCTTATTCAAAATAAGTATTGCACTGTTTAATGCGTATCCTGTGAAGGAAATTGGTAGCTCAGAGTGACTCATCCTTGACCTTACTATGTCCAACAAGGTTCGGTTTGTTTGTTCGGACACACCACTCTATTGAGGTGTTCCGGGAGGAGTCCACTGTGAAAGAATACTATACTCTTTCAAGTAATCAAGAAACTTATTGCTTAAGTATTTTCCACCACGGTCCGACCGTAATGTTTTAATACTTTTGCCAGTCTGTTTTTCTACTTCGTGTCGAAACTCATTGATTATATCAAAAGTTTCCGACTTGTGTTTCAGAAGATACACATAACCATAACGCGATGCAACATCCGTAAAAGTTACGAAGTACTTATAACCACCTCTAGCCTAGCTAGACATGGGCCCACTTACGTCACTATGAACGAGGGCTAACAGCTCGGTAGCACGTACACTTTTACCATTAAAAATCGTTTTAAGCACTTTACCTAATAAACTAGATTCGAATACGTCATTTGAATTAGGATCAAATTTGTCCAAGTATCCACTCTTCGAAAGTGTGGATATACGAGTCTTGTTAATGTTTCCCAGACAACAATGCCACAAATAAGTCTCATATGATTAATTCAGTTTGAGCCATTTATTTGTCATGTTATATGTTTGAGATTTGTTTATATTCAAAATATAAGTATTGTTATTCACATCTAATGTGTATATCTCAATATCATCTTTATAAACAAAACACTTAGTGTTCATTAACATAAAGGTATACCCGCAACAGGTTAAACTAGATATAGAGATAATGTTTCTAGTCAAACTAGGTGAATTATAACAGTTTCCTAATTTAAGTACATGCCCAAATGGCAGTTCCAAAACTTAGGTTTCTACGGCCAAAACAACGACTCATGTCATGTTTCCGACTCATAGGTCGATCTCATATGAAGCCAGTATCCTGCTCATCAGCAGATCCCGCACATCAGTACATATGTATGTACCACATCCAGTATTAAAAATCCAATTTTAAAACCAGTAGTGGATATGTTTATGACAAACATACCTGAAGTCGGAGCCTTGCCCATCTTCACTTCCTTCATGTCTGCCTTGTCCATATGGCAGTCACACTTCCAGTGACCCCGTTTGCCACAATATAGGTAGACATCTTGGGATATGTCATTCATCTTCCCATAAGATTATGACGATTTTGCCTTTGCCCCTTTTTCTTCACACCCCCAAAAGTCTTCGGCCAAGCATTGGCCTTCTGAGATGTCGAAGTAAGATGCGCCTTGCGCTTCTTGCCCTTTTAGAAGCTCTGGCTCTGCCTCCTTGAGCATAGCCATTATCTCTCCAAGAGTTTTTTCTTGGTTCAAGATGAACCCGCCCCAGCTTTCGGGTAGAGACTATAAGATCAAATCTATGGAAGTCTCGACCTTGCTGGTAATGCCCAGCTAACCTTAGCTGTTCGATGTCAGCAATCATCTACGACACCTAGTGCTCGACAGATATACCTTCTGACATGCGCGAGCGAAAGAGCTTCTTTTGTACTTTTAAGATCTAAGGTTAGATCTATAAAGATCCTTTAATTTCATCATCATGGTTTAAAGATCTAATCCTTAGTTCTGACGTTGAAATTTAGGAGTCTTTGCGGCAAGCATAACAGATTGAGCACTAAAGTTTTCATCATGATGAGTCTTCCAAAGCTCATGCTCTACTATTTACTCAACTCCGGGCTTAGGCCCGAGAGGTCGCTTTATCAAATAGAGTAACTTCTCAACTCCCAGGACTATCCTGAGATTCATTTCCCAATATGAAAATTAAAGTCGTAAAAGACATTTTTCACCTAGGATTATCTCTTTTGACGCTAATCTTTCTAGTTATAGTGATTGCTATAGTCCAACTATCCAATCAACGATTTCGGGTACAATCAGATGTAATGATTAATATAGTCTAACTATATAACCAACTATAAATGAAATAGTTTGAATACAGTCCAACTGTTCAATTAAAACAACAATTGAATATTAGTCCAAGTAATATATTTATAAATTATTAATAACGAAAAATGAAATGAGCGCGTATTGGCAAGTATTTAAACGAAATTACAAATTTAATACTTGCCACCCACTATTTTTCGGCAAGCCTCTAACCCTCTGTGGAGTACTCGGGAAACCTAGTTTCCTAGTGGGCTAGGATCCCGTTAAATAACACAGAACCTTTACTTTGACCAACAAGTTGTATGAAACTTAACTAGGTAGATCTCTAAGTCAATTGGATCTAATCCAATTCCTAGATCCAGTAGGTGGACCTCCAAGTCCGAAACATATATTAAATATATCCAATATATTCCCTAACCTTTTTCCTCTGAATCAACTAAGGCTTGGCTTTGGCTCAACAAGTTTAATGAAACCAGTTAAACGTGACCCATTAACAGTGGGAAAGCTTCGTAATCGAGGTCGATGAACAAGAAGTGACCTTGACTTTGGCCAACAAATCACAACTTGCCCAAGACGTACGATATGGAACAAAGCTTTCGTGATTCAAACACATCCTCGATGGACAAAGGTCTTGACTTTGGCCAACAAACCAATGCCAATCTTGGATCTTGAGAGAGAATCACTCAATAGAAGGAAAAACGCTTAATATAAAATGAGGGTTTTTGTCGCGATTTGGCAACCAATTTATTATCTTTAATTAGGTCTCATCATATACCCTTAAGCATGCATTCTAAAAGCATAATAAGGCGCAAATAAAATAATAATGATATTCAGATGGATATATAACAAACTTTGTTCCTATAACAAATCTCTCTATTTCCTCTCTCCCGCTAGCACTATTCATACTTCTACCCAATTACATAATACTTCTAAAGAAACCTCATTTACATTGAGGGGAATTGGTAAGAAGAGAAATACAAAGAGAATAGAGATAATAGGCTGGACACGCAGGTCCAATTTAATAAATTTTAAATTTATTACAATAATTTCCAAAATTGCCCTCACCCTTCTAATATCCATCCGATATACATTATTCATTCATACATCCAAGTATTCACACAAAGCATGTTATTCAATCAATCTAATCCAATTAATTAATCTTTGAATTAATGACCATCCAATGTTCAAACAACGATTTGATTTGCGCGAGTCAAACTCGTTTAAGAATAAATACTCAAAGTACGTATTCTTGAATTATATCGAACTACAATTTTAAATCCAATTTAAATTATATTCAATACTAATTCATATTTAATTCCAAATTAAATAATTACACTTTTAAAAGTGCATTTTAGACTTGGATTCCAAATCCAATCTACATGGGTCTCAAAGGCCCAATTAGTATCCAATACCTTTTAATTAAAGTCCAATGGGCTTTTAACTAATTCTTTAGGCATGGGCTTTGGCCATTATGGATCAAACCCAAGATGCCAAGGCCTAATAAGGAATCACCCTTATTCCATAAAATCAATTTAGGCCCAATTAAATTATTTAAACTTTATGGAAATGGTTTTAGGCCCAATTGGATCCAACTCAATTGTCCTAAATCAAACTTGGCCCAACCAAGCCCATTAAGCCCAATTACAACAAATTAAATTAACACATTATTCCAAATTACTTTTAATTAAAGTGCAATTAGTATAATTAATCAATTAATCTAACATTTCCAAAATACTAATTAATTCAATTAACCATACTCAACATTTCCAATTCATGTCCAACACAAATTGAAGCAAAATCAATCTATTACATGCTATATAGCTCACGGCAAAGACAATAATTCATCATGCAATTTGATTTCAATCTAATTAAATCAACATTTAACATACAATTCATGCCATCAACACATCCAATTGTTAATTTTAAAAAAATCACCATGAGCAACCTAGGGGATTTATTCGGCCAAGCATGGATTTTGGGGATTTTTGATCTAATCAATTTATCACAAATCCAATGATATACAATTCCAATTCAACATCATATAAACTCAACCAACTCATCAATTTAGGCAAAATCAAGCTCTAAGCATAAAATCCCAAATTAAAGTCATGAACCCTAGATTTTCAAATCAAACTTAGGTGGCTCGGATACCATTGTAAGTGTTCCTAGAACATGCCAAGATCATCTAAGAGTGATTCGTGTTTGAATTAATCAAAGGGAGTTTCTGAATACTCACATTGATCGGTTGAAGTTCAAAACTTTTTCATGGATGTTGAGGCTTCCAAGCCTTCTTTGAGTGTTTCCAACACTTGTGTGAGTCTCCCTATCACCTTTTTTGACTCCTTAATGTGCTAGCATTGATGAATTTTGTAACAAAATTCAAGAAGAAAAAGAGAGGAAGCTCGGCATTTAGAGAAGAAGAGAGAGCATTTTAGGTTGCTGTGAATAGTAACCCATTACCACTTCCAAAGTTGACTAATATTTATATATAAAGAGTTTGTGTATTGAAATTGGCTTGAGTGTATCATAAGTAAAGCAAGCCATACTTTTAATAAATCAAAGCCATAAAATAAGCCCAACCACTTCCATCAAATTTCCAACAAGTTGATGTAAGTGAAGTGGGTCCCACCACTTTTAAATTCCAAATTTAAGTCGGCTAATCCAACACGCAACTTCACTCGGGCACAGGTTCGTTTAATCCGATTAAACGAATTATCCATCACGACATAATTAAATCTAATTTAATTAAATAATAATGCCTAACAAAATTATTACGAAAGTCGCTAACGAATTAATTCTAAATTAATTCGTTTGCTCCAATTAAAATCCAATTTCAATCCCGCTTTGAAATCCGATTTCATTTTATATATCCAATATATTATTTTAGCCCAAATAAATAAATTAAATAGTAAAATCCAATTTTAACTATTAAATTTACTTTGCCGATTAATTCCAAATTAATCGCATTCTCTCTCTTCTAGTTGAATTAATCCCAGATTAATTTTCTCTCTGTTAATCAATCCCATATTAATTCTTGCCCTAATTAATCCCTGATTAAATTTCACTCTCATAATTAATTCCAAATTAATATTGTTCGAGTCAAATATCATCGGTGAATCTTTGGGAGGCGACCCAAGAGATCCCTGGATATGTTGGTAGTAAATACGGTCATCAGATTATCCGAACACGTGCGTACCCGGTACCACGTTCCTACCGATTTACAAGACATGGTTGGCTTCTAGCAAAGCACCGTGCCTACCCAATTTTCCAGAAATATTCTTCTACGGAATACAAGATCTTTGTCAGGCGTAGTATACGTAGTATTGCGTATTACAATCCAGTATCGGATGTCACATGCAATTCCTGGGGATGGAATTGTGTATGCCCCGTACAAAGTATATATCGGATCACTGGCAACTAGTCTCTATAATCGGATAATCATGACCTAGTCATATTATCCCGATGACTCCAGTACTTAAGAGTACCAGTTCCGTATCCCTGCGTGATCATCATCTCCATATGACTGAAGTGATACTTCCATCTTGACATCACACCCAATACACTATGATTCTCAGTTTACCCAGAATAGGCGTACACAGAACCTGTTAAAGCCCTGGACGACCAAACCCAAAGTATACTGATTGTCGTAAGTATTAGCGATGCAAGTCTCAGGTTAAGACCAAATACACCTACCCTGATTCGGATCCCCATAGACACATAGTCATACTACCAATGGGATTCTGAGGGGTCTATCCAGAGCGAAGCTGTTTCCGTACCATCGGTAAACAGAACATCCTATTACACTTGCATGAGTATCTAATACCCAAATGTATGAGAACTATGCCGTTACACTTCCATAATACGCACAAGTGTAATACTAGCCTATTCCGCATTATCGATGTCCAGTCTCGATAATACTACGACTAGGGATATTTAATGATTAAACCTTACGTGGATTAATACTGTCTCATATCTTATTAATCCGGTACTAATCATATGGACTTTTATCATTTGTATATTCCGGTAATCCAATTACAAATGATAAAAGAGCAATTTCCTTTGTCACATAGTTAATTTGTACAACAACACCATGTTCTGTACAAATAGTATGTTATGGGTCATAATTATCCAAAAAGCTCGACTCCTGGGTAAGCCAACTCAATTATTTTGTTTAAAAATTGGGATCTGATGGGTCAAACCAACCTAGATATCTCAAATGTGCTATGTAATTCCCTTTCTGTGCTCAGTATGGTATGATATATTTTCTTTTTCTTTTTCTTTTTTTCTCTTTTTTCAACTTTTCTTTTCTATCTTCTTTTTTTCAACACACCTACCCTTTAAAGTAGCATTTCTTCTCATGGTGGTCCTAACACTCGCCTATTGGTAGCTTCACGTTTATCGGTTATAGGTGGTTTAATTTCTTTCGAGACTTTCTCTTTTTATTTTCAACCATACCATACATCATAACACTAGGAAATCAGGATAGACATCTAAGCAAACGGTCATTCATCGACATGCAATTTCCTCAACTAGTCACTTTGCCAACTACCTAGGTTTTCACTGCTAAAAACCTACAGTTAAGTGCTTACGAGTCTAACCTAGATCAACTACTCAAGGCATCAGATAAAAGTACATTAAAGAACTTATCGTTTCTAAGGTTTCATCCTAAAGCAAACAATACTCATCATTGGACTTATGTTTTACTATTAAGGACTAAAAACTAATTTTTTTTATAACAGGTACATGCATACACCCCACGCTTAAAACTTGCATTGTCCTCAATGTAAGATAAATATAAAGAAACAAGAGTGAGAAACAACACTACCGTGCATCGATTTGATCAGGCTCCCACTGGTAAGACTTTGGTTGCATGGGCTGTGTGGGTTGCGCTATTACCTGCATAAATACTCATGCAAATAATAAACATACAATTAGCACACAATAAAATAAAACTAAAGTAAAGAAATTGACAAAATAAAATAAAATAAAAATAAATGCAGATGCAAGGGTTGCCTCCCTGCTAGCGCTAAGTTTAACGTCTTCAGCCAGACGTAATCACCCAAGTGGTCATGGTGGCTTCCATGTAGCAGACCAAATAGTCCATGTTCATTCTTCTTTGGTACACACTCGTGATGAAGACATGAAAAAGAATTTATGGCTGGCTGCGGCATTGTATCCATCGATCCCCCAGGGCCTACTGATGGCTTAGATTTTAGGCTGCATGGAAGGAAAAATTGGCTCAACCTCCGCTTTAACTTTCCAGTGATCATTTTTAAGTGAGCACTAACTCTCATTTTCCTCTTTTTATGGTTCTTTGGGATTAGATGTTGGGGTCAAATCAGAGAGGCGCAGCGGAAGAAGCGTTGTTCGAGCGAAATAGTAGTTAAATTTTTTTTTTAAACTTACGAATAAATTATTTAATATCAAATATTAATATTTCATTCATATTTCACCTAAACTTATTTATTTGATATCATATAACGACATAAATAATATAGAAACATCGCGAAACTTTTACGAAAATATTTTTCCGCAAAATAGCATAAAACACGTTTCCGGCAGAACCGACCGACCAATGCTTATGGGGACTGCCCAGGTCAGCCCCAAAAATATTTGGACAGTTCGTGGGTTGCCCGAACAGTGCTCAGTTCACTGTTTGGGCAGCCGTTACTTGGTAACGCCATTTTTCGCCGTTTTCGCGTATTTTCACTACGAAATAATTTCCAATAAATATTTTTCTTGGAGAATTAAAATAAACTAATTTATTCTAATTACTCAATAAATAAAAACTGAATTTTTATATGAAAAATCAGATTTATCATTAATTGCTATAAGACCCCAAAGTTTTACAATTTAATCATTTTAGTTTTTAAATATGTCAATTACATATTTAATTGATTCCAAATCAATCCCAAAATACTTTTTACAATTTTACAACAAAACCATAAAATTTTCCAGATTTGGGCAAAATGCCCAGTTTTTCCTTTAATTGCCGAAACAGCCCAAATTTCTTATTAATTACAATTTGACCCAATTTGTTCAAAACACATCAAGATCAAATTCAATCAATCCCAAATTTGACATAAATCAAATATACATCAAAATATAACATATAATGAAAAGCCCCAAAATTTGAGAGGGTTAAGAACCTAATTTCATAAATTACTCAAATTGGGCAATTTACATTAAATTGATAAAATTCAATACTTTAATCTTCAAATTACCACACCAATTAAATATCACCATCATGAAATTAATCAAGAACAATTCTAGGCTAATTATGAATGGCTAATTAACTCTAGAATGGCAACTTTAATTTTCTAATTAATTTATTAAGCTTATTACATTAATAAGCAAATAAATTAATTATACATGCTTAACATCCTCAAACAAGCTTCCAACAAATTTAAATTACATACCTAAGGAGTAGATAAAATTCTAAGCATCACAAATTGAAGCCTAGATTCATGGAAACAATTTCATAATTGAAGAAAGTTGGAAATTACTTACAAATCCAAGAGTTTGTTGATGAATTTCCTTTTTCCTTCAAACTTTTCTCTCAACCTTACTTTGTAAAATATTTGTGAAACTTGTGTGTGTCAAAAAAAAAAAAGAAATAAAACCATTTTTGTATCAATTTTTACTCCACTGCCGATTTCTCACAATAATAAAGCAAATAACAATTATTTAATTTTTTGTCTAATTTTTATTTGTCCAAGTTTACAAAATTAAAGGATAACATTTACCTTTAATGAAGTAAACAAACAAATGGACTAATAGAAAGAAGGCATTATAAAGTGAAAATCATTACTTAAGATATTTGTAATATTAATTAATAAAATTATTTAACAATTAAATAATTAAACAATAAATATAAATATCTTAAATATATGTATTTTATTTACATTAAATATCCCAAATACATATATTAATGATATATACCAAATATCACAATTTGATATTTTATTAATGTGTATTTAATAAAATCAAGTATTAAATACAAATACACGTTAATTCGGAAATGACTGTTAGGTCCCGATTGCATGTATTTTTCGTTTAACCGTTAAACGAGTTATAAATAATCAGTATTATTCATAACTGTTGTTCTAGTGCTCTACGAGTATATTTCATTAGTGAGACTCTCTAGATTCAGGCATATCCGTCACGAAATCCAATTTCGTGTCCATAATTCACCCACCTATAAATTATGACGACCACAGATAAACTCGCTGAATCATACAGGTCGAGGTCACTACGTACGTATAATACCTCCGTCACAGGTATCCGGATTATTCCAGAGATATAGATATAAACGTCAAATCTCTATAGGAATAATATTGTCGACGTATCTATTAGCAATCTCTAAATAACATTCGGAACTCACTTCCGAAGTATACTATGGCCATAGATTTAACAGATTGCTAATCACATAGGGACTACGTATGCCCTGTACACAGGACTGACAGATCCTTTCTTGATACTCACAGGATATCATGAGCATGAGTCCACATCCAACGAACAGGCGGAGGTCTGATCTAAATAGATCGGTGACGTGACTGCCATCTAAGTGTGGAGGATAATTCATATATCCACAGTGGTATCTCAACTCAAAGAATCATTATGCTACTCAACCCGAGAAGATTCCTATTGACATTGGTGTACCATATATTAGGAAATCTTTGGTGAGTCGTTCAGTGTTTGTCAAATAAATAGCTACACGTCTATACGAGTCTCCCAAGACTCATGGTTCATTGGGATAAACCATCGGACCAAGTCCGATATACGACATGTACTGGTCTCAGCGGATTTTACTAACCGACCTGTGTCAGTAAATCTTGACCAGAAACTTAATTTGAGGATATACAACTTATAGTGACACTTCCCAATGTCAATTACAAACTATGTTGTAACTGCGCACTATTGGGGTTGGTGCTCAGAGCGCCAATTCCCGGTTGTATTTATGTTGAATACTTCTGTAAAACATTATTATTATGAATAATATATGCAGTTTCTATAATATAATCTATCTTTCTATATGGTAAAGACGTAATGACCCTAGAATGATTAGTCATGATACAGTTGCAAAAACGTCGCAACGGACATTGGGTAGTATCATGACGTTGTCATTCTCAGACAGTTCCTGGTCAAGGTTTACACTACTTGGTCAGTATAGTAAACCCGTTGAGACTGGTACATGTCGTATACTGGAATATATGATTCCAATGGTTTCTCAATGAACCATAAGTCTTGGAGACTAGTATAGACATGTAGGTGTTTATAGCGGATAAACACTGAACGACTCACCAAAGATTCTTAATGGATGGTACACCAGCGTCAATAAGAATCTTCTTGGGTTGAGTAGCACTTGTGATTCTTAGACTTGAGATGCCATTGTGGGCACATGAGACATCTTCTACACTTAGACGGCAGTCACGTCACCGATCTATTTAGATCAGACCTCCGCCTGTTCGTTGGGTGTAGATAGATCCTCAGGGTGTCCTATGTGTATCAAGATAGGATCCGTCAGTTCTGTGTATCAGAGCATAGGTAGTCCATATGATTAGCAATCAGATAAAACCATGGGATCGTGGTAAAGTTTAGAAGCTAGTTCTAAACATTCTTTTAGAGATTGCTAATAGAATAGTCGACTGGATAATCCCGATAGAGATTTGACGTTTACATCTATATCTCTGGGATTTATCCGGATACCTGTGAGGGAGGAATTATACATTTGCCATGACCTCGACCTGTGTGGTTCAGCGAGATTATCCGTGATCGTCATAATCTACGGGTGGATAGATTATGGACACGAAATTTGATTTCGTGACGGATATACCTGAACCTAGAGAGTCTCAATAATGAAACATACTCGTAGAGCACTAGAGCAACATTAATAAATAATATTGATTATTTATAAAGTCATTTAATGGTTAAACGCAAGATACGTGCTAAAGAGACTAGATAGTCATTTACTTAATTATTGTGTATTTACATTTAATACTTGATTAATTTAAATACACATTAATTAATAGTCAAAATGAGTTATTTGACTTATATCCTAAATGAATATATGTTTTTTAATATTTAATGTAAATATTATACATATATTTAATATATTTGTATTTGATTAATTAATTAATTGTTAAATGATTAAATTAATTAAAATATAAATATCTTACATTAGGATATTTAAAGTAAATGATGTTAGTTGCAATTGTTGACTTAAATAAATATCTATAAAGTAGTTTTAGATATTTGTATTAAGATAACAAATGCATTTGAAATGAATTTGAAATAAAAAATTTGGTATATACTTGTTACAAATTTCGGCCAAGGCTTATATGCACAAGTGTTTATTGTTTCCATTTGCTTTTCATTTGGTTAACCTAATACATTTCACAAAATATAAATCTCCATTGAAGAAGCTAAAGGAACCTTGAGAAAAAGAAAGAAAAAGTTCAAAAGCTTGGAAATTTAGTAAGTTTTTCAAACTTGCTATTAGTAAGAAATTTGTTCCTTAGGTTCTAGGCTTTAATATATGATATTCTTAGGATGTTTCTTTCTTTGTTCCTTGTGGCTTTTGTTGATGGAAGTTTTGGTGAAGTGTGAAGCATGTGTAATGAAGGAAGTGTTGTGACTATTGTAGTTATAAACATTCTTTTAAGGTTTTTGGAAACCATGTTGCTAATCTAGAGTTGTTGACCCACTCTTAAATGACCTAGATTTGATCTTGAGTTGTTTCATTGTGTTGAGACTTGGATTGGATGGAAGAATGATGATTGAAGTAATTGATTTAGTGTATTTGGTCTAATTTGTCCAATTTGTGGAAATTGTAAAATTAGGGTTCATGACCTATTCCAAATTTGGGGCTTTTCATATATGTTGTGTATTTGTGTGTGTATATGATGCATATAAAGTTTCATGTTCATTGGATTACATTTAGATGTGTTTTGAGACATGAAATGACAAAGTGCACAATTGTGCTCCTTGGAGGGGCTCTCGGCTTGGACAAAGAAATTTGGGGATTTTGGTGCTTTTGGTGTTTTGATGTTTTGAGCATCATAAGTTCATCTTAGAAATGATTTAGAATCATTCAAAATTGATTATATCAATTTCGGACTAAAATGGACAAAAATACAAAGCAAGGGTAATTTGGTAAATTCACTTGAATATGATTCATTTGAATTTTATTTCATAATTTGATTATTGGAATATTAAATAAATATGTTTATTTCATTAATCCGAGAAAAATTTTTGAAATCTGAAAATCGGATTTTCACCGCTTCCGCTGCGTTACCGGATTCACCCCCTAAAAACCCCTACACGCACTACGTTGCAAATCATGGGGTCTTTGTCTAATATATATACATATCACTAAATCAGATTTAGTTTCAATCTAATCAATCCAATCAAAATTAGATCGAATACGTATATAAAAGACAAGAGGTATACCATTTAAATTAGTAATATTATGGAAAAATGTATTGCTCGTATTCATGAATCAGACATTAATACGATCCAGATTGGCGCTCAGAGCACCAACCCTAATAATTTCTCCCACTTGCTCTGGTGCCAATCCATGGTATCATATACACATCCGAATGTGTATCACATACTCATGGCCCTCAAGAACTCACCTAGCGCTCAAGAGGTAGGTAATAGCAAGTAAGCCCGCTCCGAAATATTGAGTTTGTCCAACAAACACAATCATTTTCCTTAGCAAGCATCATTCATATTTTTTTTTTAGAAACTAAGTTCTACATCAATATGACTCAGATGCCATATCAACATTGTGCTTTAGCTACTAAGTTGTCTAAGTATTTACGGATCAAATCCAAAATACTATGTAGACAACCGCAAACACAATACTAATAACAAACTTCTAATCTACGAGGTCACTATGCAACTTTATAAGTCAATACTTCATAAGTTACAACTAACTCCACTCTTATAGTGGAATCATCTGTGACACTCCCACTACATCTTTTATGACTCTCTATGACGTAGAATGTCTAACATCATAATTAGACTCAAAACTAATTTGACCCTAATGGTTGCGAACTTTATTCTCCATTAATTAGAAACTCGTTCTTAATATCTCAAAGATAATAAAGAACATGTTTCAAGACACATCTTATGGTCTAGAGAATATCAAAATAACTCGTAACAATTATGATTAAAATGATATCTCTAATCACACTTAATATAGTATTCATTATGCCATCATCCAATGATGCATATGATTGATTAGACATTCTAATCAATATCTCTTTCGAAAAAGGAATCATCATTTACGAAAGATGATACTATACATAAGACACACACTAACTGTCAAACAGTTATACTAACCGTCATACATATAGTTTTGTTATGTCCTATATTAGATCATATCTAATGTACAATTAATAGGAGTATCTCACAAGTCTCTTAGTTTTATATCATATAAAACTTTATATCAAATATAATAGAGACGACTCTCACTGCATTCACGGAGAAAATAAGACTGAGGTAAACCTTTTACCTCATAAACATCTCATTATTACTTTAATAATGATAATGTCATTATGATGTAAAATACTAGAAAGAAATTTGTACGCTCCCACTAACCCTTCTATCTCATATGTATTCTATATATTTTGACAAAATCAGACAATCTGACTGATATCAAAATTAGAAAACACAAATTTCTAGAAAGCTCATCCAAGTCTACAATAGGCTCTATAAGCTAATAAACTAAATTATAATCTTAGCATAATACAAACTCCAGGGCCATTCCAAAATGAACTCTCCAAACTAAGAGATCACAATGGATCTCTTATCTGAAGAAACCATTCAGAAACGCCACTTTGTATTCTTTAGCTAAAATGTACAATTTAATATCATCATTAACCAACAGATCTAAAATTTTTCAATCAATGCGACTAGAGACAAGTTTCCTCGGAATTTACAATAGATTATTGAGTAAAACTTTTCTCACTGTCATATTGTAAAGGTCGAACCTTTTATAAGCCCACTTTGCTTTTGCTGCGCAAACCATTTGCACATTTTATGAACATTTCATAACTAAAGCTCAATCAAGTTCTAAACTTGATCGTAGTAAGCTATGAACAATCTTAGATATATGGTTTAATGCTAATTTCCGGAATCGATATCAAATATCGTTCCCACTATAAGTTATAGGATAATTTTCTTCGATAAGAAAACAACAGAACCATTAAGTATCAAATATTTTGTGAATGATTCTGACATCCTATAGCACTTATATGGAAGTAATAAAAGGGTATTTTTATCTTATTAATTATGCAGTTCCATTTATTGTTTATCACCATATTTGACTTCAATAAGTCAAGTCTTTTCTACAATGGTCAACATCCAATGTTACACACTAAGTAATAAACAATTTTATTACTCGAGATCGTAAAAAAGATATTCTATCAAATAGAATACAATATTCTATGAAATAAAATAAATGATAAACTTCTACTCGTACCTCCGAGGCGCAAGTAATATCAATTATATAACAATTGTACAAAAGATATATTCAAATCTCAAACATTTCAAGATTCGAATTTTTTACTTGTACATATCATATACGTAACTGTAGAAACAAATGGAACCTTAATTAAAAGGATGAACAAGTGTTTCTGGAGCATATCCCCAAGAGTATTAAAAGTAATTCGGTAACACTCAATATCAAAAGAATCAAATCGTATAAGATTCGATTTCTTCCATTAACCAATTCCATCAATATGGAATCGTGGAAGAATAATATTGATGTAAGAATTAAATTCTTCCAATAACCTTAGAACGAATTGCCATTAATTCATATGTTTGATCGTATCAAACATCTTTGAACAATTCAAAGACTCACGATGAATTTTAAAGATATAATTTTCAAAACTTCAGATCGAATATCTTTGAACCAGTCAAAATATTCTATCCGAGTTTCATCAGAAACACGTAACTACGTCACGACAGTTCATTGACTAAGTTACGAAGTAAAAAAAACTACCTTAAGCAATTTACAATTTATTAAACTACATACATCTAATGTATCAGTTTAATAAATTTTCTGGTCCAATGACAGTTATTGGTTAAATGAGATTTAGTCACTTTCCCGAATACAATATTCGTTAAATGGATAAGGATATGTGGCGTGATCTTGTATCAGACCGTCCTTTACCATATGGAATAAGCATCTAATACTTAAGTGATAAAATCTCATAAAACAATGTTCTAAGTGTTGGTTTCTATTAAGGTCCGGGATCGATTATAAGCATGAAAAACATTGCGAATACATATCGACGAAGTTGCGGAATACTCACATCGATCGGTTGAGAGATGCGGCAAGCAACAAAAATAGAAATTCCTCACTGTTTTGGGCGTGAACTGCAGTGATGTTGCTCATTGTTTTGGCTTCAAATTTGGTCCTTCGTCAAGCTCCAAGCTTCGTCGAACGGATCCCGCCTCATGGGTGGACTTCCCTAACACCTTCGCAAGTCTCGTAAGTGTGCTAGCACTTGTGTTTTTGCAACAAAAACACACTCATTGCTCCCCTAAAGCTCACGGCAGTGAGCTGTGTTGGAGAAGAAAGAAACACCCTCTTGGGCGAGAGATAGAGAGAAGGAGAGATGGAGAGAAAATGTGTTAATTAGGTAAGTAAAGCATTTCCAAAATGCCTTATATATTTTTCAAAAAAATACATTAAACAATTACCAAATAATTCATTAAAGAATTAAAATGGTAAAAGTCTCACCAACTAACACTATTTCACCTAAAACCATTAACTATTCATTTCACTTTATAAAAGTGACATGTAGTCTTTCAATCAATCAATCACATCACTCAAAGTGACATTTGATTTGACGCTTGATGTGACGAATGATTTGACGCTTGATGTGACTTGCGTCGCCGCACTCGAATTCGAAATACGAATGCGCTCGCAATCACACTCGGGCTCGGTTTCGCTAATTCCTAATTAGCGAGTTTTCCGTCGCGTCGTAATTAAATGATTACGCCTAGCGAATTCACTATTCACGTCGCTAACGAATTAATTCTAAATTAATTCGTTCGCCCGAATTAAAATCCAATTTCAATTTCGCGTCGAAATCCAATTTCGTTTAATATATCGAATATATTAATTTATCGATTAATTCCAAATTAATCGTTATCTCTCTCTAGACGATATTTTATCCTAGATAAAATATCTCCGTAATTAATCCTAGATTAATTTTCTCTTTCTTCTATATAATCCCAGATTATTAATGAGTGCGAGTTATGCGTCATCGGTGCATTATCGGGAAGTGACCCATGAGATCCCCGGATAATTCGACAGTAAATACGGTCGTCGGAGTATCCGAATCACGTACGTACCAAGTACTACGTTCTACCGATTTACGAGACAAGATCGGCTTCTAGCAAAGCACGAAGTCTATCCAATTCTCCGGTCATATTCATCTAAGAATATTTAAGATCTATATCAAGCGTAGTATACCAAGTATCGTGTATATCGGCCCAGTATCGGATAGTCACGTGCTAGGGCTGGGGCTGGATAAGTGTCTGCCCCGTCCGAAGCACATATCGGATGTCTGGTAACTAGTCTCTACAATCGGATATACATGACCTTGTCATAATATCCCGATGGCCGGCCAGCACTTAAGAGCACTAATACCGTATCCTGCGTGACATCATCTCTACTATGACTGGAGTGATACTTCCGTCTTGACATCACACCCAATACTCTACGATTCTCAATATACCCAGCATTGGCGTACACAGAACCGGTTAGAGTCCTAGACGACCTCAACCAAAGTATATTGATTGTCGTAAGCATTAGCGGTGCAAGTCTCAGGTTAAGACCATACACACCTACCCTGATGTCGGACTCCTATAGACACATAGTCATAATACCAATGGGATTCGAGGGGTCTATCCAGAGCGAAGCTGTTTCCCGTACCATCGGTGAAACACAACCTCCTATCGCACTTGCATGAGTATCCAATACCCAAATATATGAGAACTATGCCGTTGTGCCCTCACAACGCGCACAAGTGCAATACTAGCCTATTCCGCATTATCGATGTCCAGTCTCGATAATACTCCGGCTAGGGATATTTAATGATTAATCCTTCGTGGACTGATACTGTCTCATATCATTCTCAATCCAGGAACTAATCATAGGGACCTCTCTTCATTTATATATCTAAGGTGATCTAATCACAAATGATGAGAGTGCAATTTCCTTGTCACATAGTTAATTTGTACAACAACACTATGATCTGTACAAATAGTGACGCTATGGGTCATATTATCCAACAATCTCCCACTTGGCACATAGCCAGTCACTCAAGTGTTGAACACCCGAACTATGTACGGTTTGCTCAAAATTGCTGAGAAAATGTTTTCATCAGCGGATTTCCATGATTATCGTCTGACGCGATTTATACGATCATCACATCGCCACGATGTATGATCCGAACGAATCAGATGATATAGAAGTATATATCTGGATCGTCGATGAGACCTTTAATTCTTTAGCCTTGTGCTGACGCCTAGCTCAGCTGCTAACAGAACTATATCTAATCTAATTAGATTTATTATCGACCCAAATGGCTTCTATTGCTGCCTCAGCTGCAGCAATAATCCGCATTTGTTGTTTATTCGGCAACAGTATCTTGCTCGGAAGATTTCCAGCTCACTGTCCCGTTATTCAAACTTTATAGTACCGCAGTATTTAACTGTTTGGAAACTTGCGGTAGTGATCCCAGTCACTTCAAGTTCTCCTTCTCCATAGTTTAAGACAGCATCTTTAGTTCTCTAAGATACTAACAGATGTCCTTAACTTCAATCCAGTGACTATCACTTGGATTGACCCGATTGTGACTCCATATGCTCGAAGCGTATGAGACACCATATCAAGTACATTTTAAATGTACAATTTCCCAGAGAGTGTTAACAACTCCAAATCTATCCCAGTAGATCTTTATTCCTTGAATAAAGGTTGTTACTCCCCAGAATTCTACGGAGAATTTCTATGAAAGCCAAGCTTTCACCAATTGCTTTATAGGAATTTCCTTGTCAGTGCGCTCCCACTAACCTCCTTATATACACAAGAATCATTTCGTTTTGAATCAAATCATAAACCATTATGATTATTTCAAAACGACAGTTCCAAGAACCTTATGCTTGCTTCAATCCAAACATGGATCGAATAACCCGCAAACCTTGTTTGTCGGTTATACAAAATCGTCAGGATGTTAAAAATATCCTCCAAAAGGTTTCCTTTTCAGGAAAGCGATTTTGATCTTTAACTAACACATTTCATAAATGAAATATGCAGTATCAACAAGCATCATCAAAATGGATTTACCATGGCAACAGGTAAAAGGTTGAACCGTTATTAACACAATGTTGATAACGATACCTTTCCGTCAAAAGCCCAGCTTTGTACGTTGGTATGTTGCCTTCCATGTATGTCTTCCTTGAAGACGTTTAATGTACCAATAGGCACAATGCCTTGTGGTACAACAACTAGTATCCAAAATAGTTGTTATACATGGAATCCATTTCGGACTCATGGCACTTTGCCATAATAGGAAGTCGATACCTTGTATCACTTCCTCAAAACGTAGTCGGATGGTATACCCTCATAAGATTGACATCTTTATGAGGTGAGATCAGAAACCCATACCCCAGGTTGTTTTCTGATTCTCTCCGATCTACGAGGTTCTTGTGTATTCGAAGATTAATGGTTTAGTTTCATCCTTGATGAACTATTTATGTTCCATTAAGGACTTCGTGCCTTGAACAGTATTACTCCGATTTTCATCGAGTATCACTATCCTCCCACTGACCACTGCATATCGGTATTCCTCTCAGGAAAACCGCATGGTGAGCAACAATCACATTGTTCTCATGTGAGATTTACAAGTACTATACTTAAGGTTTCCCTTAGGATAACCTATATTGGCACTTATCCAATTGGGTCTTTTGTTTGGTATCATCCAAACGTTATGCCTGGCATACCCAAATTATTAGGAATGAGAAACCCTGTTTCTTTCCTGTTCATATCCTATATGATATCTGTCAAACAGATTTATATGGAACTTATTCTAAATAAGTTTTGCACTGTTAATACATATCCGTTGAAGGAAATGATAGCTCAGAGCGACTCGTGATAAACCTTATCATGTCCAACAAAATTCGGTTTTCGTTCGGACACACCGTCTAACTGACGTGTCTTTGGAGGAGTCCTCATCTGAAAGAATACTATACTCTTTCATGTATGTTTGAAACTTACTGCTTAAGTATTTTCCATTACGGTCTTACCGTGACGGTATAATACTATAGCCGATCTGTTTATCTACTTCGTGTCTAAACTCTAATAGTTTCCGGTCTGTGTTCTTCAAAAGAAACACATAACCATAACGTGATGCCACATCCGTTAAGGTCACAAAATATTCATATTCACATCTAGCCTAGCTAGATATGGGCCCTCTAACTTCACCATGAATAGGGCTAACAGATCGGTGGCACTTACATTATTACCAAGTAAACAGTGTTTTAGGTACTTTACCTAACAAACTAGATTCGTAGACTTTATTTGAATAGTCAAATCAGTCCTAGTACCCACTCTTCAAAAGTGCGGATATACGAGTCTTGTTTAATTGTGTCCTAGACAACAATGCCACAAATAAGTCTCTACTTGATCAAATCAATTTGAGCTATTTATTTGTCATTTTATATGTTTTGAGATTTTAATTATATTCAAAATATAAATTCTGTTATTCACATCTAATGTGTTTATCTCAGTATCATCTTTATATAATGAAACACTTAGTGTTCTAGAATATAAAGGTTTATCCACAATGGATTAAACACTGATATAGAGATAATGTCTCTAGTCAAACTAGTTACATTATAACAGTTCCTAATTTAAGTACACACCCGAAGGGTAGTTCCTAAACTTAGGTATCTACGGTCGAAACAGCGACTTTCGTCCCGTTTCCGATTCGCAGAACAATCTCAGCCTGAAGTCAGTAACCTGCTCAAAGCAGATTCTGAACATCAATACATATATTTTATGTACCACACTAAGTATTTAAAATCTAATTTCAATACTAGTAGTGAACATAACTTTGACAATCATTTTTAAAGTAAGAGTCTTGCCCTTTCTTTAATTCCTTCGTGTCTGCCATATCCAAATGGTAGTCACTTTGGGATATGTCAATTATCTTTTTCAATATTTCAGAAACCTTAGGCCAAGCCTTGGGTTTTTAGAATATCGAAACAATGTGCACCTCGTGCTACATGCCCAATTGCAAACTTTGACTTTTCACCTCTAGAATAGTCAATTAATTCTCCAAGAATTATTTATTGCAATTTTAATACTTATTAAATCTAAAATTAGATTTATGACAAGTATATTAAATTAAGCATTAAAGTCATCATCACATAAATCTTCCAAAGATTTTATGCTCTACTTATTTTGCTTAATTTTGGGCTTAAGGTATAATAAGTTATTTTATCAATAAAGTAACCTATTATTTATTCCCAATTTGAAAATTAAATCATTTAAAATATTTAATCCAAGGATTATATATTTAAATATCCAACTTTTCAATTTTATCTTGATTACAATAGTCCAACTATTTAATCAACGATTAGTGGTACTATATATATTATAATGATTATAATAGTCCAACTATATAATCAAATATAATCCAAATTAATTAACCTCAATTACATTGATTACTATAATCCAATTATAAAATCAACTGTAAACTGAAATTAATTAATTCAAATATATTGATTAATATAATCCAATTATATATAATCAAGTATAATACAGTCCAACTGTTTTATTAAAACAACATTAAATATTAGTCCAACTAATACTTTTAATATATGACGAGTGATATTTGTTTGAGCGCGTATGGCGAGTAATTGAACGAATATTGCAAATTCAATTCTTGCCTCCCACTATTTTTCGTCGAGCCTCTAACCCTCTGTCGAGTACTCGGGAAACCGTGTTTCCTAGTGGGCTAGGATCCCGTTAAATATCACACAATCTTGACTTTGGCCAACAAATTGTATGATAATTAACTAGGTAGATCTCTAAGATCAATTGGATCTCATCCAACTCCTAGATCCGGTAGGTGGACATCCAAGTCTGAAACATATATCTTATATATGCCTATATATCCAATATATAGCCTAACCTTTTTCCTCTGAATCAACTAGGCCTTGGCTTTGGCACAACAAACCTGATGATCCCAGTCAAGCGCGGACCCATTGACCATGGAAGCTTCGTAATCAATGTCGATGGACAAGAAGTGGTCTTGACTTTGGCCAACAAACACAACTTGGACAAGACACCAATATGGAACAAAGCTTCGTGATTCAAACACATCTTCGACGGACAAGGGCTTGACTTTGGCCAACAACCCATGCCAATCTAGGATCTTGAGCAAGAATCACTCAATGGAAGGAAAAGACGCATGATATTTGATGAGGGCTTTTCGCGTGCAAATTGGCTACCAATTTCATTATCTTTGTTAAGGTCTCATCATCATACACCCTTAAACATGCATTCTAAATACATAATAAAGCGAGTATGAAAATAAATAATAATGATATGCGGATGGATACTTAACACATTGATCCTAGATCAAATCTCTCCCTTTCTCACTCAAGCTAGCACTTGTATTACTTCTACCCGTTACACTACACTTTTAAAGAAACCTCATTTACATTGAGGGGAATAGGTGAGAAGAGAATACAAAGAGAATAAAGGTGATAAGGCTGGACACGCAGGTCCAATTTAATAAATCGAATTTATTACAACAATTTCAAAATTGCCCCACCCGACTAATATCCATCCGATATACATTATTCATTCATCACAACCACGTATTCACACATAAGCATGCTATCAATCAATCTAATCAAATTAATTAATCTGATAATTATGTGATCATCCAATGTTCAAACAACGATTTGATTTTGCTCGAGTCAAACTCGTTTTTGCGAATAAGTACTCAAAGTACGAATTCATGAATTAAATTAAACTACATAATTAAATCCAATTTAACATGTATTTAATACTAATTCACTATTCAATTCCAAATTGAATATTACACTTTATTTAATAAACCTTTAACGACTTAAATTCCAAATTAATCGCGTCGGGACTCAAAGCCCGATTAACGTCCAACGTCAATTCAATTCAAGTCTAATGGGCTTTAATTAATTTCTTTAAGGCGTGGGCTTCGGCAACCAAAGCCCAATCAAGGAGTAACCCCATAAGCCTAGAAATCAATTTAGGCCCATTAGGCCCAATTAAACTTTAAAGGTTTATAAGTCGCATTTGGGCTTAACGGAAGTGGCTTTGGGCCCAATTGGATCCAATCCATTTGGCCTAAATCCAACTTTGTACAACAAAGCCCAATAAGCCCATTTACAACATAATAAGCCCAAATCCAATTTAAGGCCTAAATAACTAAATTACATGAATCCAATTCCGCAATTTAATTACCTAAAGTGCATTACATGATTAATCACCCAAATCAATATTTCCAAACATGAAATTAGTCCAATTAATCATGCTCATTATCATCATCACATGTCCAACACATAAATGAAAAAATCAAACCCATTACATGCTTTTAAGCTCTCGGCCAAGGAGGGATTTTGTGTCCGATTTGGTTTCAATCCAATCGAACCCACAATCGACATCAAATCACCATCCTAAATGATTTCCAATACATCCAATGTTCAAAAATCAAAATACACAAGACATTATAGGGCAATATCCAATTCGGCCAACATGATTAATTTGGGGATTTATGTTCAATTCAAAATCCAATCCAATTAGTTTCAAATTAACATCATCCTACATGATTCTAACTCATCCAATGAATCAAAATCAAAATCCAAGATTTCCAAAATACCCAATACATTCGGCCAACATAACATTTTGGGGAAAATTATTCCAAATCAATTTTCATGAAATTGATCCAATCAACTTTCAATACAAACACATTTAAGCATATTCATCAATCCAATTTCACAAAATCATGCTCAAATTCAATTTGCCCAAATTTTAAGCCCTAAAATTTTCATGCTCAAACCTAGGCTCTTGATGCCATTGTTGGTTTCTATTAAGGTCCCGGATCGATTATAAGCATGAAAAACATTGCGAATACATATCGACGAAGTTGCGGAATACTCACATCGATCGGTTGAGAGATGCGGCAAGCAACAAAACTTGAAATTCCTCACTGTTTTGGGCGTGAACTGCAGTGATGTTGCTCATTGTTTTGGCTTCAAATTTGGTCCTTCGTCAAGCTCCAAGCTTCGTTGAACGGATCCCGCCTCATGGGTGGACTTCCCTAACACCTTCGCAAGTCTCGTAAGTGTGCTAGCACTTGTGTTTTTGCAACAAAAACACACTCATTGCTCCCCTAAAGCTCACAGTAGTGAGCTGTGTTGGAGAAGAAAGAAACAGCCCCTTGGGCGAGAGATAGAGAGAAGGAGAGATGGAGAGAAAATGTGTTAATTAGGTAAGTAAAGCATTTCCAAAATGCCTTATATATTTTTCAAAAAAATACATTAAACAATTACCAAATAATTCATTAAAGAATTAAAATGGTAAAAGTCTCACCAACTAACACTATTTCACCTAAAACCATCAACTATTCATTTCACTTTATAAAAGTGACATGTAGTCTTTCAATCAATCAATCACATCAATCAATCACATCACTCAAAGTGACATTTGATTTGACGCTTGATGTGACGAATGATTTGACGCTTGATGTGACTTGCGTTGCCGCACTCGAATTCGAAATACGAATGCGCTCGCAATCACACTCGGGCTCGGTTTCGCTAATTCCTAATTAGCGATTTTCGTCGCGTCGTAATTAAATGATTACGCCTAGCGAATTCACTATTCACGTCGCTAACGAATTAATTCTAAATTAATTCGTTCGCCCGAATTAAAATCCAATTTCAATTTCGCGTCGAAATCCAATTTCGTTTAATATATCGAATATATTAATTTATCGATTAATTCCAAATTAATCGTTATCTCTCTCTAGATGATATTTTATCCTAGATAAAATATCTCCGTAATTAATCCTAGATTAATTTTCTCTTTCTTTTATATAATCCCAGATTATTAATGAGTGCGAGTTATGCGTCATCGGTGCATTATCGGGAAGCGACCCATGAGATCCCCGGATAATTCGGCAGTAAATACGGTCGTCGGAGTATCCGAATCACGTACGTACCAAGTACTACGTTCTACCGATTTACGAGACAAGATCGGCTTCTAGCAAAGCACGAAGTCTATCCAATTCTCCGGTCATATTCATCTAAGAATATTTAAGATCTATATCAAGCGTAGTATACCAAGTATCGTGTATATCGCCCAGTATCGGATAGTCACGTGCTAGGGCTGGGGCTGGATAAGTGTCTGCCCCGTCCGAAGCACATATCGGATGTCTGGTAACTAGTCTCTACAATCGGATATACATGACCTTGTCATAATATCCCGATGGCCGGCCAGCACTTAAGAGCACTAATACCGTATCCTACGTGACATCATCTCCACTATGACTGGAGTGATACTTCCGTCTTGACATCACACCCAATACTCTACGATTCTCAATATACCCAGCATTGGCGTACACAGAACCGGTTAGAGTCCTAGACGACCTCAACCAAAGTATATTGATTGTCGTAAGCATTAGCGGTGCAAGTCTCAGGTTAAGACCATACACACCTACCCTGATGTCGGACTCCCATAGACACATAGTCATAATACCAATGGGATTCCGAGGGGTCTATCCAGAGCGAAGCTGTTTCCCGTACCATCGGTGAAACACAACCTCCTATCGCACTTGCATGAGTATCCAATACCCAAATATATGAGAACTATGCCGTTGTGCCCTCACAACGCGCACAAGTGCAATACTAGCCTATTCCGCATTATCGATGTCCAGTCTCGATAATACTCCGGCTAGGGATATTTAATGATTAATCCTTCGTGGACTGATACTGTCTCATATCATTCTCAATCCAGGAACTAATCATAGGGACCTCTCTTCATTTATATATCTAAGGTGATCTAATCACAAATGATGAGAGTGCAATTTCCTTGTCACATAGTTAATTTGTACAACAACACTATGATCTGTACAAATAGTGACGCTATGGGTCATATTATCCAACACTAAGTTATTTACTTAACCAAATACTTTTCTTAATGTTTATCTATTCGTTAATGACACTACTAGTCGTTTTAAAATATGTAACAACTGTTTACAAAGAACAAGTAGCTATCAAATAGTTGCAAGTTCTGATATCAAATATCGAAACAATCATTCAACAATATTTTAAATAACTAGATGGGAGATCTGATATCCAATATCTATAATTGTCGTATTGTGAAAATCAATATTTTCTATACACAACTATACGCATCTTATTTATTTAGCTTTATTATTTACTTTCAAATTGTTTACAATATTTGCAAATAATCAAAAAATAAATAGTGTCTGACACGTGACCTCTGAATGCCACTGAAGCCAAGAAACGTCATTATTAGATAAACAAATACCTAATGGGGTTTTCTTAATGCCAGTGAAGAATCTCGAGACATGAACCAATTCATGTCAATCTTTACTGCATAAGAAACTATTCTGTCTAGAAGGATTATATCATTATCTATTCTAATCTAGAACATATTCTAGAAATCTGCAACCATAATTGAAGTCAGAAAACATATATAATATGCATGCATTGGATAAAATTTTAATTCTATAAAACTAATAGAATAAGGAACAACATGAGCGATAATTTACATAATATTACACACCGCATAAGTTAAGGGTTTTTAATCTAGCAGTGCCTCTCACTACTTTACATAATACCGTAATCCCCAATGGAAACGAGAATTCAATAATTAAATTGAATTCCATAATGGAAAGTGGACCCCATGAATATATTTCGACTCACAGCTTTAGCACGTTCTCCCATATGTATATTCATTAGGTAGACAACTCATTGTCTATCACACTCACTGTGACTCCTAGGTTCGGTCCTGATCGTTTCTCGTTATGACAGCTTTGGCACGTTCACAAGGATGCATATCAAGGTTAAACTTGTCAATGACAAACTCAAGCTACCGATGTAGTCCTGACAGCTTTGGCACGTTCAGGATTTCCACTTTCACTTGAATTTGTCTCTTATTATATAAGTTCTATCGGCGCAAATGAACTACCTTCAACCATAACTACACAACTTTGGCATGTGACAGCCATAGCATCATGAAAACATTTACATCTGTATTTACAAGGCGGATGAAGAAACAAGTATTCCTAATACTAGTCACTTTCTTAAAACCTTATTTAAACGGGGATTTTCCAAGAGAAGATGATTTTACTTTATTTAATCAAATTAAATAAACATATGCATGTATTAAGTAATGATTAAATTAAACATTGAATTTTAAAGGGCTAATCATATCGGGCGTCCATGATCAGACTTGCTCTGATACCATTTTTGTTGGGGTCAAATCAGGGAGGCGCTGCGGAAGAAGCGTTATTCAGGCGAAATCGTAGTTTAAAATTTTTTTAAACTTACGAATAAATTATTTAATGTCAAATATTAATAATTCATTCATATTTCACCTAAAATTATTTATTCGATATCATATAACGACATAAATAATATAGAAACATCACGAAATGTTTGCGAAAATATTTTTCCGCAAAATAGCATAAAACACGTTTCCGGCTGAACCGACTGACCAATTGTTGGACAATTATGACCCATAGCGTCACTATTTGTACAGATCACGGTGTTGTTGTACAAATTAACTATGTGATAAAGGAGATTGCACTCTTATCTTTTGTGATTAGATCACCTAGATGTATAAATGATGAGAGGTCCCTGTGATTTGTTCCTGGACGGAGAATGATATGAGACAGTATCAGTCCACGAAGGATAAATCATTAAATATCCCTAGCCAGAGTATTATCGAGATTGGACATCGATAAATACGTAAAAGACTAGTATTACACTTGTGCGCGTTTGTGAGGGCACAATGGCATAGTTCTCATATATTTGGGTATATGATACTCATGCAAGTGTAATAGGAGGTTGTGTTTTACCGATGGTACGGGAAACAGCTTCGCTCTGGATAGACCCCCCGCGGAATCCCATTGGTAGTATGACTATGTGTCTATGGGAGTCTGCAATCAGGGTATGTGTATTTGGTCTTAACCTGAGACTTGCACCGCTAATACATACGACAATCAATATACTTTAGTTGAGGTCATCCAGGGCTTTAACCGGTTATGTGTACACCGATATTGGGTATATTGAGAATCGTAGTGTGTTCGGTGTGATGTCAAGACGGAAGTGTCACTCCAGTCATATGGAGATGATGGTCACGTAGGATACGGAACTCGTTCTCTTAAATACTCGAGCTATCGGGATATTATGACAAGGTCATATATATCCTATTATAGAGACTAGTTACCAGACATCCGATATGTGCTTCGTACGGGGCAGACACAATTCCAGCCCCAGGCCTAGCACGTGAACATCCGATACTGGACAGAAATACGCAATACTTCGGTATACTACGCTTGATATAGATCACATATTCCTATAAGGATATTTCTAGAGAATTGGGTAGGCATGGCGCTTTGCTAGAAGCCAACCTTGTCTTGTAAATCGGTACAAACGTAGTACAAGGTACTTACGTGTTCGGATAGTCCGACGACCGTATTTACTGCCAATATATCCGGGGATCTCATGGGTCGCTTCCCGAAGATTCACCGATGATGTATGACTCGCACTTAATTAATCTGGGATTAATTAGAAGAGAGAGAAAATTAATCTGGGATTAATTACGGAGATATTTTATCTAGGATAAAATATTAATTAAAGAGAGAGCGATTAATTTGGAATTAATTGATAAAATAATATATTCGATATATTATGCGAAGTTGAATTTCGACGCGGAATTAAAATTAGATTTTAATTCGGGCGAACGAATTAATTTAGAATTAATTGGTTAGCGACGTGAATAGTGATTTCGCTAGGCGTAATCATTTAATTACGACGCAACAGAAAATTCGTTAATTTAGAATTAGCGAACCCGAGCCCAGGATTATTTACGAGCGCATTCGCATTTAGAATTCGAGTGCGGCACGTAAGTCAAATCAAGCGTCAAATCGCTAGTCACATCAAGCGTCAAATCACATGTCACTTTCAGTGATGTGACAATTTGATTGATTGATTTGAGTGATTGATGTGGTAGTTGAAAAGCATTAAAGGCATTTGCTTTTTGACTTTTGCTTTTTGCTTCTTGACTTTTGCTTTTTGATTTTTGGTATTTGAAAATTAAAAGTGGTAAAAGGTTTTATTATTTTGGAAATATAAAAAACAATATACACTTTTTCTTTTTGACTCTCTCTCTCCCATTTTTACGGTTTCTTTGAGAAACCATTTTCCCTCATCTTTCTCTCTTCTCCCTCTCACGGCTTTAAGCCATTTTCTTCTCAAAATTTCTGGTTTGACCGAAAATGAAGAAGAAGGAGAAGTGCTAGCACACATTGGGTTATATTATGGTGATAGGGAAAATAACACATGAGCTTGGATTTATTTTTTGGAGCTTGAAGCTTTGACCTTCCATGGAGTTCTTCAATGGCCGATTTTGGAGGAGCCATCACAGCCCAAAACCGAGCTCTCCACTGCTCAACAGCAACTCAAAACCGAGCTTCAACAAGGAGGAAAACGGATTTCGTTCTTCCTAGCATCAAACCATTCAATGTGAGTATGTATTCCGCCTTAATCCTTGAAGTATTCATGCGTTTTTTCTTGCTTGTTTCATTATCTTGGGACCTAATTAGAAACCAACAATGGTATTTTGAGCTTTGGTCAAGCATGAAAAATTTTAGGGTTTGAAATTGGGTAAAATCAATTGAAGCATGATTTGGTTGAATTGATTGATTAAGTATGCTTGTATGTTGATTAATTGAAGTTGTGTATGTTCAATTTCATGAAATTGGATTGGATCCATTTTTCCCCAAATTTTTGGAGTAGGCCGAAAATGTTGAACCCTAAATTCTTGGTGATTTTTGTTTTTTGATCATTGGATGACTTAAAATAATTGGGTAATGTTAATTTGAAGTTCAATTGGATTGAATTTTGATTTGGAACATTTTTCCCCAAATTAAAGTAGGCTTGGCCGAATTAAAGTAACATGAAATTCATTGTGTTTTTTGATTTTGATTCATTGGATGAGTTGAATTGATTTGGGAAATGATGATTGTGGATTCAATTGGATTGAAACCGAATCGGAATGCAAAAACCCCTAATTACCGAGAATAAAGTAGCATGTATTGGGTTTGATTTTGATAAAATTGTGTTGGACACTATTTGATATTAAAGTGCATGATTAATTAGGCTAATTGATGTTTTAGGAATGTTAATTGGATGATTAATTGTGTATTACACATAGGTTAATTAATTATGAAATTTGGAATTTTATAAGTTAATTAATTTGGGCTTATTTTGGAAATTGGGCCTTAATAGGTGGTAATTGGGCTTGGTTGTACCAAGTTAGATTTAGGCCAATTTGGTTGGATCCAATTGGGCCCAAAACCGCATCCAAAAAGTCCAATTATGACTTAATGGACCTTAAATATTTAATTGGGCCTAATGGGCCAAAATTAATTTAAAGGCTTATGGGGTAACTCCCGGATTGGACCTTGGTTATCGGTTTGACCCGAGTTGACCAAAAGTCCACGCCTTAAAGAAATTAATTAAAAGCACATTGGACTTTAATTAAATAAACATTAGATGTTAATCGGGCTTAGAGACCCGTTGCGATTAAATTTAGAATTTAAGTCGTAAAGGTTCATTAATAAAAGTGTAATATTTAATTTGGAATTAAATAGTGAATTAGTATTAAATACAAATTGAATTGGATTTAATTTTGTAGTTTAATTTAATTCAAGAATTTGTACTTTGAGTACTTATTCGCAAAACGAGTTTGACTCGCGCAAAAATCAAATCGTTGTTTGAACATTGAATGATCACTAATTATCAGATTAATTAATTGGATTAGATTGATTGATAACATGCTTGTATGAATACATGGTTGCGATGCATAAATAATGTATATCAGATGGATATTAGTCGGGTGGCACAATTTTGGAAATTGTAATAAATTTGATTTATTAATTAGACATGCGTGTCCAGCCTTATCACCTCTATTCTCATTGTATTTCTCTTCTCACCTATTCCCCTTAATGTAAATGAGGTTTCTTTAGAAGTGTAGTGTAACGGGTAGAAGTAAATACATGTGCTAGTTGGAGAGAGAAAATGAGAGATTTGATCTAGGATCAATGTAAAGTATCCATACGCATATCATTATTATTTTATTTCATATACGCTTTATTATGTGTTTAGAATGCATGTTTAAGGGTGTATGATGATGAGACCTTAACAAAGATAATAAATTGGTTGTCAATTTGCACGCGAAAAACCCTCGCTCAATATTAAGCGTCTTTCCTTCCATTGAGTGATTCTCACTCAAGATCCTAGACGGCATTGGTTTGTTGACCAAAGTCAAGGCCTTTTTCTGTCGAAGATGTGTTTGAATCACGAAGGCTTTGTTCCATATCAGTGTCTTGTCCAAGTTGTGGTTTGTTGGCCAAAGTCAAGACCACTTCTTGTCCATCGACATTGATTACGAAGCTTTCCATGGTCAATGGGTCGCGCTTGACTGAGACCACTAAGTTTGTTGTGCCAAAGCCAAGGCTTAGTTGATTCAGAGGAAAAAGGTTAGGTAATACATTGGATGTATTGGCATATATAAGATATATGTTTCGGACTTGGATGTCCCCCTACCGGATCTAGGAATTGGATTGGATCCAATTGATCTTAGAGATCTACCTAGTTAATTATCATACAATTTGTTGGCCAAAGTCAAGATTGTGTGATATTTAACGGGATCCTAGCCCACTAGGAAACGCGGTTTCCCGAGTACTCGACAGAGGGTTAGAGGCTCGCCGAAAAATAGTGGGAGGCAAGAATTGAATTTGCAATACTCGTTCAATTACTCGCCATACGTGCTCATTCAAATTATTTCGTCGTTAGATTAAATGTTAGTTGGACTAATATTTAAATTGTTGTTTTAATTAACAGTTGGACTGTATTATAGTTGATTATATATAATTGGATTATATTAATCAATATATTTGAATTAATTAATTTCAGTTTACAGTTGATTTTATAATTGGATTATAGTAATCAATGTAATTGAGGTTAATTAATTTAGATTATATTTGATTATATAGTTGGACTATTATAATCATTATAATAAATAGTACCACAAATCGTTGATTAAATAGTTGGACTATTAGAATCATGAAATAAATGGAAGATTAGTGTTTAAGACATAATCCTGGGTGAAATAATATATTAAGCCTAAGCCTGGAGTTAAGCAAATAAGTGGAACATGATATTTGGAATATTCATGTAATGATAACTTTAGTGCTTAATCCACTATACTTGTCATATAGACTCCTTAATTTCTTTATCAGAACTAAGGATTAGATTCTTAAAGTATGATATTGAAATTGAAGGATATTCAAAGATTAGATCTTAGAAGTACTTGTAAAAATTGCAATAAATAATTCTTGGAGAATTAATGACTAATCTCAAGGAGATAAAGTCAAAGTTTGCAATAAGACAAGTAGCGCAAGGCGCACCTTACTTCGATATTCTAGAAACCCGAGGCTTGGCCAAAGGCGACCGGAATATGGAAAAGGCAAAGGCAAAATCATTATAATCTTCTAGGAAGATAAAAGGACATATCCCAAGAAGGAATTGATGACGAGTAAGGCTCTAACTTCAAAAATGATTGTCATAATTATGTTCACAGCTAGTATTAAAATTAGATTTTAGATACTTAGTGTGGCACATAAAATATATATATTGATGTTCAGAATCTATTTTGAACAGGATACTGACTTCGATTGAGATTAATCTGCGAATTGGAAACGGGACTAAAGTCGCTGTTTTAACCATAGATACCTGAATTTAAGAACTACCCTCGGGTATGTACCTAAATTTGGAAACTGTTATAATGTAACTAGTTTGACTAGAAACATTATCTTTATATCGCGTATAACCCGCTGCGGGTGTACCTTTATATTCTAGAACACTAAAGTGTTTCATTATATAAAGATGATATTGAGATAAACACATTAGATGTGAATAACAGAATTTATATTTTGAATATAAATAATATCTCAAATATATAACATGACAAATAAATAGCTCAAAATGATTTGATCTGTTAAGAAACTAATTGTGGCATAGTTGTCAGGGACACTATCAAACATGACTCGTATATCCGCACTTTTGAAGAGCGGGTACCAGGACTAATTTGATTATATTCAAATAAAGTCTACGAATCTAGTTTATTGGGCAAAGCGCCTAAAACACTATTTACTTGGTAAAAGCGTCAGTGCCACCGATCTGTTAGCCCTAGTTCATAGTGAAGCAAGTGGGCCCGTGTCTAGCTAGGCTAGATATGACTATGAATATTTCGTGACCTTTACGGATGTGGCATCGCGTATGGTTATGTGTTTCTTTAGAAACACAAATCGGAAACTTTCAAGTTTCGACACGAAATAGACAAACAGATCGGCTAAAGTATGAAACCGTCACAGTAAGACCATAATGGAAAATACTTAAGCAATAAGTTTCTAGTATACTTGAAAGAGTATAGTATTCTTTCAAATGAGGATTCCTCCCGGAACACTTAAGTTTGACGGTGTGTCCGAATAGGATTAACCGAATTTTGTTAGACATAATAAGGTTAATCACGAGTCGCTCTGAGCTACCATTTCCTTCAACGGATAAGCTTTAACCAGTGCAAGAACTTATTTTGAATAAGGTTCCATAAAATATATGTTTGACAGATAACATATTAGATATGAACTGGAAAGAAATCGAGTTTCTCATTTCTGTAGATTTGGGTATACTAGTTATACGTTTGGATGATACCAAATATGAACCCAAATTGGATAAGTGCCAAATGTAGGTTATCCTAGGGATACTATAAGTATTGTACTTATACATCTCACTAGAGAACAATTAGATTGTTGCTCACCATGCGGTTTTCCTAAAAGGAATACCGATATGCAGTGGTAAGTGGGAGGATAGTAAAACTCGATGAAAATCGGAGTAATACTGTTCAAGGCATCGAATCCTTAATGGAACACATATAGTTCATCGAGGATGAAACTATACCATTAATCTTCGAATACACAAGAACCGCGTAGGTCGGAGAGAGTCAGAAAACAACCTGGGGTATGGGTTTCTGATCTCACCTCATAAAGATGTCTATCTTCTGAGGAATACCAACTGACTACGTATGAGGAAGTGATACAAGATATCGACTCCCTATTATGGAAAAGTGCCATGAGTCTGAAATGGATTCCATGTATATCAACAAGTTTGGATACTAGTTGATGTGCCAAAAGGCATTGTGCCTATTGGTACTATATAAGTCTTCAAGGAATATATACATGGATGGCAACATACCAACGTATAAAGCCAGGCTTTTAACGGAAAGGTATCGTTATCAACATTGTGTTGATTACGATTCAACCTTTTACCTGTCGCCATAGTAAATCCATTTGGATAATGCTTGCTAATGTTGCATGTTTCATTTATGAAATATGACAGCTTTACGGGAAAATCGCTTTCCTGAAAAGGAAACCTTTTGGAGGATGTTTACAAAATCCTGTCGGTTTTGACGTAACTAACAAACAAGGTTTGCGAGTTATTCGATCCATGTTTGGATTGAAGCAAGCATTAGGTTCTTGGAATTATCGTTTTGATGTAATCATAATGATTTATGATTTAATTCAAAACGAAAATGATTCTTGTGTAAATAAGAGGGTTAGTGGGAGCGCACTGACAGTGGCTGTCCTATAAAATAATGATAATATGTCATTTCTTGGAAATGATATTCCTATAAAATAACTATCGGCGAAAACTTGGCTTTCGAAATACTCTCCGGGAAACCGTACATTGAAAAATGTACGAGACCTGGTGTCTCATACGCTTTGAGCATATGGATTCACAAACAAGCCAATCCGAGTGAAAGTCACTGGATTGATGTTAAGAACATCCGTTAGTATCTTAGAGAACTAAGGATGCTGTCTTAATCTATGGAGAATGAGAACTTGAAGTGACTGGGGTCACTGTAGCAAGTTTCCAATAACCGATAAAGACGACTAAAAATCGCAACGGTACTATACAGTTTGAATAACGGTACAGTGAGCTGGAAATCTTCCAAGCAAGATACCGTTACCGAATAAACAACAAATGCGGGTTAATTGCAGCAATTGAGGCAGCAATAGAAGCCATCTTCTATTGATGATCGAATAAATCGTGGCGATGTGATGATCGAATAAATCGCATCAGACGATAATCATGGAAATCCGCTGACGAAAGCTTTTCTCACCAGTTTGAGCCAACCGTACATAGTTCGGGTGTCAGAGACTCGAGTGCCTGGCTATAGGCCAAGTGGGAGATTGTTGGACAATTATGACCCATAGCGTCACTATTTGTACAGATCACGATGTTGTTGTACAAATTAACTATGTGATAAAGGAGATTGCACTCTTATCATTTGTGATTAGATCACCTAGATGTATCAATGATGAGAGGTCCCTATGATTTGTTCCTGGACGGAGAATGATATGAGACAGTATCAGTCCACGAAGGATAAATCATTAAATATCCCTAGTCAGAGTATTATCGAGATTGGACATCGATAAATACGTAAAAGACTAGTATTACACTTGTGCGCGTTTGTGAGGGCACAACGACATAGTTCTCATATATTTGGGTATATGATACTCATGCAAGTGTAATAGAAGGTTGTGTTTTACCGATGGTACGGGAAACAGCTTCGCTCTGGATAGACCCCCTGCGGAATCCCATTGGTAGTATGACTATGTGTCTATGGGAGTCTGCAATCAGGGTAGGTGTATTTGGTCTTAACCTGAGACTTGCACCGCTAATACATACGACAATCAATATACTTTAGTTGAGGTCGTCCATGGCTTTAACCGGTTCTGTTTACGCCAATACTGGGTATATTGAGAATCGTAGTGTGTTGGGTGTGATGTCAAGACGGAAGTGTCACTCCAGTCATATGGAGATGATGGTCACGTAGGATACGGAACTCGTTCTCTTAAATGCTCGAGCTATCGGGATATTATGACAAGGTCATGTATATCCGATTATAGAGACTAGTTACCAGACATCCGATATGTGCTTCGTACGGGGCAGACACAATTCCAACCCCAGGCCTAGCACGTGAACATCCGATACTGGACAGAAATACGCAATACTTCGATATACTACGCTTGATATAGATCACATATTCCTATAAGGATATTTCTGGAGAATTGGGTAGGCATGACGCTTTGCTAGAAGCCAACCTTGTCTTGTAAATCGGTACAAACGTAGTACGAGGTACTTACGTGTTCGGATAGTCCGACGACCGTATTTACTGCCAACATATCCGGGGATCTCATGGGTCGCTTCCCGAAGATTCACCGATGATGTATGACTCGCACTTAATTAATCTGGGATTAATTAGAAGAGAGAGAAAATTAATCTGGGATTAATTACGGAGATATTTTATCTGGGATAAAATATTAATTAAAGAGAGAGAGCGATTAATTTGGAATTAATCGATAAAATAATATGTTCGATATATTATGCGAAGTTGGATTTCGACGTGGAATTAAAATTAGATTTTAATTCGGGCGAACGAATTAATTTAGAATTAATTGGTTAGCGACGTGATTAGTGATTTCGCTAGGCGTAATCATTTAATTACGACGCAACGGAAAATTCGTTAATTTAGAATTAGCGAACCCGAGCCCGGGATTATTTGCGAGCGCATTCGCATTTCGAATTCGAGTACGGTACGCAAGTCAAATCAAGCGTCAAATCACTAGTCACATCAAGCGTCAAATCACATGTCACTTTGAGTGATGTGACAATTTGATTGATTGATTGATTTGAGTGATTGATGTGGTAGTTGAAAAGCATTAAAGGCATTTTCTTTTTGACTTTTGCTTTTTGATTTTTGGTATTTGAAAATTAAAAGTGGTAAAAGGTTTTATTATTTTGGAAATATAAAAAACAATATACACTTTTCCTTTTTGACTCTCTCTCTCCCATTTTTACGGTTTCTTTGAGAAACCATTTTCCCTCCTCTTTCTCTCTTCTCCCTCTCACGGCTTTAAGCCATTTTCTTCTCAAAATTTCTGGTTTGACCGAACATGAAGAAGAAGGAGAAGTGCTAGCACACCTTGGGTTATATTATGGTGATAGGGAAACTAACACATGAGCTTGGATTTATTTTTTGGAGCTTGAAGCTTTGAGCTTCCATGGAGTTCTTCAATGGCCGATTTTGGAGGAGCCATCACAGCCCAAAACCGAGCTCTCCACTGCTCAACAACAACTTAAAACCGAGCTTCAACAAGGAGGAAAATGGATTTTGTTCTTCCTAGCATCAAACCATTCAATGTGAGTATGTATTCCGCCTTACTCCTTGAAGTATTCATGCATTTTTTCTTGCTTGTTTCATGATCTTGGGACCTAATTAGAAACCAACAATGGTATCTTGAGCTTTGGTCAAGCATGAAAAATTTTAGGGTTTGAAATTGGGTAAAATCAATTGAAGCATGATTTGGTTGAATTGATTGATTAAGTATGCTTGTATGTTGATTAATTGAAGTTGTGTACGTTCAATTTCATGAAATTGGATTGGATCCATTTTTCCCCAAATTTTTGGAGTAGGCCGAAATTGTTGAACTCTAAATTCTTGGTGATTTTTATTTTTTGATCATTGGATGACTTAAAATAATTGGGTAATGTTAATTTGAAGTTCAATTGGATTGAATTTTGATTTGGAACATTTTTCCCCAAATTAAAGTAGGCTTGGCTGAATTAAAGTAACATGAAATTCATTGTGTTTTTTGATTTTGATTCATTGGATGAGTTGAATTGATTTGGGAAATGATGATTGTGGATTCAATTGGATTGAAACTGAATCGAAATGCAAAAACCCCTAATTACCGAGAATAAAGTAGCATGTATTGGGTTTGATTTTGATAAAATTGTGTTGGACACTATTTGATATTAAAGTGCTTGATTAATTAGGCTAATTGATGTTTTAGGAATGTTAATTGGATGATTAATTGTGTATTACACTTAGGTTAATTAATTATGGAATTTGGAATTTTATAAGTTAATTAATTTGGCTTATTTTGGAAATTGGGCCTTAATAGGTTGTAATTGGGCTTTTGGGCTTGGTTGTACCAAGTTAGGTTTAGGCCAATTTGGTTGGATCCAATTGGGCCCAAAACCGCATCCAAAAAGTCCAATTATGACTTAATGGACCTTAATTATTTAATTGGGCCTAATGGGCCAAAATTAATTTAATGGCTTATGGGGTAACTCCCGGATTGGACCTTGGTTATCGGTTTGACCCGAGTTGACCAAAAGTCCACGCCTTAAATAAATTAATTAAAAGCACATTGGACTTTAATTAAATAAACATTAGATGTTAATCGGGCTTAGAGACCCGTTGCGATTAAATTTAGAATTTAAGTCGTAAAGGTTCATTAATAAAAGTGTAATATTTAATTTGGAATTAAATAGTGAATTAGTATTAAATACAAATTGAATTGGATTTAATTTTGTAGTTTAATTTAATTCAAGAATTTGTACTTTGAGTACTTATTCGCAAAACGAGTTTGACTCGGCAAAAATCAAATCGTTGTTTGAACATTGAATGATCACTAATTATCAGATTAATTAATTTTTGCAATTTTGCAACAAAACCAGAAAATTTTCTAGATTTGCGCAAATTGCCCAGTTTTTCCTTTAATTGCCGAAACAGCCCAAATTTCTTAATAATTGTAATTTGGCCCAATTTGTTCATAACACATCAAGATCAAATCCAATCAATCCCAAATTTGAAATACATCAAATATACATCAAATTATAATATATATATATATATGAAAAGCCTCAAAATTTGAGTGGGTTAAGAACCTAATTTCACAAATTACTCAAATTGGGTAATTTACATTAAATTGATAAAATTCAATACTTTAATCTTCAAATTAGCACACCAATTAAATCTCACCATCATGAAATTAATCAAGAACAATTCTAGGCTAATTATGAATGGCTAATTAACTCTAGAATGGTAACTTTAATTTTCTAATTAATTTATTAAGCTTAATTACATTAATAAGCAAATAAATTAATTATACATTCTTAACATCCTCAAACAAGCTTCCAACAAATTTAAATTAAATACTTAAGGAGTAGAGAAAATTCTAAGCATCATAAATTGAAGCCTAGATTCATGGAAATAATTTCCTAATTGAAGAAAGTTGGAAATTACTTACAAATCCAAGAGTTTGTTGATGAATTTCCTTTTTCCTTCAAACTTTTCTCTCAACCTTACTTTGTAAAATATTTGTGAAACTTGTGTGTGTCAAAAAAAAAAAAGAAACAAAACCATTTTTGTATCAATTTTTACTCCATTGCCGATTTCTCACAATAATAAACAAATAACAATTATTTAATTTTTTGTCTAATTTCTATTTGTTCAAGTTTACAAAATTAAAGGATAACATTTACCTTTAATAAAGTAAACAAACAAATGGACTAATAGAAAGAAGGCATTATAAAGTGAAAATCATTACTTAAGATATTTGTAATATTAATTAATTTAATTATTTAACAATTAAATAATTAAATAATAAATATAAATATCTTAACTATATATATTATATTTACATTAAATATCTCAAATACATATATTAATGATATATACCAAATATCACAATTTGATATTTTATTAATGTGTATTTAATATAATCAAGTATTAAATACAAATACACATTAATTCGGAAATGACCGTTAGGTCCCAATTGCATTTATTTTTCGTTTAACCGTTAAACGAGTTAAAAATAATCAGTATTATTCATAACTGTTGCCCTAGTGCTCTACGAGTATATTTCATTAGTGAGACTCTCTAGATTCAGGCATATCCATCACAAAATCCAATTTCGTGTCCATAATTCAGCCACCCGTAAATTATGACGACCACAGATAAACTCACTGAATCATACAGGTCGAGGTCACTGCATACGTATAATCCCTCCGTCACAGGTATCCAGATTATCCCAGAGATATAGATATAAACATGAAATCTCTATAAGAATAATCTCGTCGACGTATCTATTAGCAATCTCTAAATAACATTCGGAACTAACTTCCGAAGTATACTATGGCCATAGATTTAACATATTGCTAATCACATATGGACTACCTATGCCCTGTACATAGGACTGACAGATCCTTTCTTGATACTCACAGGATATCATGAGCATGAGTCCACACCCAACGAATAGGCGGAGGTCTGATCTAAATAGATCGGTGACGTGACTGCCATCTAAGTGTGGAGGAAAACTTAAATATCCACAGTGGTATCTCAAGTCAATGAATCACTATGCTACTCAACCCGAGAAGATTCATATTGACGTTGGTGTACCATCTATTAGGAAATATTCGGTGAGTCGTTCAATGTTTATCAAATAAATACCTACACGTCTATACGAGTCTCCCAATACTCATGGTTCATTGGGACAAACCATCGGACCAAGTCCAATATACGACATGTACTGGTCTCAGCGGATTTTACTAACCGACCCGTTTCCGTAAATCTTGACCAGGAACTTAATTTGAGGATATACAACTTATAGTGACACTTCCCAATGTCAATTACAAACTATGTTGTAACTGCGTACTACGTTGTAAATCATAAGGTCTTTGTCTAATATATATATATATATATATATATCACTAAATCAGACATAGTTTCAATCTAATCAATCCAATCGAAATTTGATCGAATACGTATATAAAAGACAAGAGGTGCTACCATTTAAATTAGTAATATTATGATAAAAGGTATTGCTCGTATTCATGAATCGGACAAAAATACGATCCGGATTGGCACTCAGAGCACCAACCCTAACATTAGGTCCAGATTTGGAGGGTTAGATTCATGTGGTGTAGAGTTTGTCTCCGGTAAGATTGTGTCTATCAGATATGTGTACTGACACTCATCATCATCTCGTGGTTTTTTCTCAACTTGAAAAATATTCACTTCCAGTGTCATATTCCCAAATGATATCTTAATGAGACCGTTCCTACAATTGATAAGGGCATTAGCTGTAGCAAGAAAAGATCTACCTAAGATAAGTGGAACTTTTGACTCAGTGTTAATCACAGATTGAGTGTCTAAAATCAGGAAATCAATAGGGTAGTAGAATTTATCAATTTACAGTAAAACATCCTTAACTACTCCCCGCGGTTTTATGAGAGAGTGGTCAGCTAACTGTAAAATCACAGATGTAGGTTTAATCTCTCCAAGTTATAGCTGCATATAGATAGAATATGACATAAGATTAACACTAGTATCTAAATCTAATAAAGCTTGACCGAACTCATATGTGCTAATGTGGCGGGTAATGGTGGGACATCATGGATCTTTGTACTTTAGTGGAGTCATCTGGTCAATCAGTGCACTTGCTTTTTCTGTTAAGAATGCAGTCTTCTTCATATGATGCTTTCTCTTCATGGTGTATAGATTTTTCAAAACCTTCACATAAGTGGGAACTTGTTTGATCACATGTAACAGAGGAAGGTTAATCTTTACTTGCTTTAAATGTTCTAAGATCTCATCATTAGGGCCTGTAGCTCTCGTAGTAGGCCTAAGAGCTTGAGAGAAAGGTACTCTAAATGGGCTCTGTGTCTCTTGTTCTTCCTGAGAAATATTGGTACTAATATCTTTGAGGTCACCTATAATGTTGGAGGTGTCCTGCAAGCCTACCTTCTTATCACTTATAGTGATTATAGCATTAACACCTTTTACATTGGATACATCATGGTCGGCATGTGCCATGTGTTGCCCTTAAGGGTTTGGTTGAGCCTGAGATAGAAACTTTCATTGTTCTTGCACACTTAGGACATTAGTCAACTTAGAGACTTGACTCTTTATCTCATTATTATCTTCAACCATCTGAGCTATCAGTGACTCAAACCTTTGATTAGTTTTACTTTGAGCCTCTATAAATGCGTGCAGAGTATCTTCTAAAGAATTTCTAGGAATGGTAGATGTGGGATACTGGGGAGCACTGTAACTTCTATGCTGTGATGTTTGAGTGGGCTGTTGAGACTCATGTTTCCAACTAAAATTTGGGTGGTTCCGCCAACTAGGATTATACGTGTCTGAATAAGGTGTATAAGGCTTCTTGTACATCTCTAAGGTATTGCACTGTTCCTCACATGTTTCCCTCATCTCACCATATAAATGACACTCTTGGGCCAGATGGTCACACCTCATACAAATAAAACATACCCCATGGGGATCTAACTGGGCTACCGCATGCATAGTCTTACTATCTTTGGATTTTAAGGCTCCTATCTCTCTAGTTAATAGCTCAACCTGGGTTCTAAGACTATCATCTTCCCTAAAGTGGTGTATGCTTCCGCTAGAAGGAGTGGGACGTGTCCTATCAGTGCTATCCATGGCATTGGGTCCAGTCCAAGTGTGAGATTTCTCGGCTAGGTCATTTAAGTACTCGAATGCCTCATCAGGATCCTTTCAGATAAATTCACCATTGCACATTGTCTCAACGAATTGGTGCTCCCTAGGGGTTAGACCATCATAAAAGTAACTCACTAAGTGCCAACTCTCATACCAATGATGAGGACAACTAGCTAACATCTCTTTAAACCTCTCCTAAGTTTGATCACTGTCTTTTTGGGAGAAGATAGAGATCTGTCTTTTCAAGATATTAGTCTTATGGTGTGGAAAATATTTATTGAAAAATGCCTGTGTCATCTCACCTCATGATCCTATTGAACGAGGTCTCAAAGAATACAACCAGCTTTTAGCTCCATCCTTAAGGAAAAAAGGGAATAACTTAAGTCTAATTGTGTCTATGGCCCCAAATCGGTCATGAAAGGTTGCTACAACCTCTTCAAATTCCATAATGTGCACATAAGGGTTCTCATTCTCCAAACCATGAAAGGTTGGGAGATATTGTATCATTCCCGGTTTAAAGTCTATATGTGGTGCATTAGGAGAAAACATTATGCATGATGGTATAGCTCTGCGAGTGGGATGGAGGTACTCGTCAAGAGACCTAATGGGTGGCCTCTCGTAATCACTCATGTTGTGTGTGCTAGATGTAGATGGTGTGACAAAAATATTATTAAACATACTTTCTTAATCGGAATCTTCCTCTTCAGTTCTAACAAATCTACCAAATTGATCCCTAAATCTTGGCATGCACTCAACACAATTAAAACAAGGAACATAAATAAAAGAATTGAAACTAAAAATAAAAATCTAAACTAAGACTAAAACTGAAATTAAATAAATAAAATAAAAAATAAAAATAATAAAAAATAAAGGTGGAAAGAAGTTATCGCTTTGTTGTTGACTAAGCAAACCTACTTCTTTTGCTTGTAAACCGTCTCCCCGGTAACGGCGCCAAATTTTGATTACGTCCAAAAAGTACTTGCGGTTATTGCAGTATAGTTAGGGTGTCGATTCCTCAGATAGATGGTTACAAGGAACTAATACACTTAATGAAAACGTTAGCAATAACTTAATTAAATGAAAGGATTTAATTAGCAATTTAGATTAAAGATTATGAAAGACATTAAGAGTTATCGGTAGAGAGAAGCAGCAATGCGTCGGAAATCCCTCTTGTATCAAATCCTTATATTCAGTAATTGATTGCTTTTATTACTCAATTGAAGGTTTTACATCCTAAACCAACAATCGGAAGATATTTCAATCAAAACATATTAAATTCTAAGATAACTGGTGAATTACCTTCTCTATATTAACAGCACACAATGTTATTGTTATGACCTATCTAACGTCGACAATATACCCTCAAGCAATACTACAGCAGAAGATCAACTCATAAAAAAACATTACCAGTCACAACTGGGTTTCCCAATCACACATAGAAGAAGCATGACTATTCCTATATGCAAATTGGTAAAACACAATCTCTGGGTTATAAATCAAAAGATAATAGAGAATAATAAAATATCAATTGTATTAAACGTTGATGAACATTCATGAATCAAAAACATGAACATAAGAACTTAATTACAAGAGTTCATCATTAGCTTTGTCTAGGAGATTAGTTCTCCATATAGAAGAGAGAGATAGTCGGGAGAGATCAGAGAGACATCTTGTCTAGCTTGTGGTTCTTCGTTATTCTCTCTCAAATATGTGATTTCAACTATTTGTTGTGTATTTTTAGGGTTGTGGACGAACTTGGATTTATATAGGGAAGTCCTGGAGTCATTATATGCGTGAAACATGTTCGAATTAAGATTCTGAAACTCTGTCGGGGTACCAGAAAGTGGCGCTGCGGCGCCCAACTTTAGGGAGTTTTGTATGTGTGCAGTCTGAGGGCGCGTCGCGACGTTAGGAAGTGGGTGTTGCGATGCGTGGCAGTTTTTCTGGAATAATGCTTTCGTCGATTCTGCTCTTCCCGCGTGCTTCTGATGCATCTGTAAGGTCCCAAAACATGTACAATTGCTCAAATCTTCATGTTCCATTGCTTCATAATAATAAGACATAAAATAAACTATAATTAAGATCAAATACTTAATAATCAAGTCGAATTAGCGATGTTCAAAGTACACTTTCATGCACTTATCATGACCTCGACTTGTATAGTTCATAAAGGTAGTTCGTTCTTCACAAATTCAGAGGTGGCCGAATTACGTACATATAAGCTAGGCTTATATTGAAAACGTGTCTGAAATTAGAGAGTCTAATAATATGAAGTGTACTCGTTGAGCACTTGGATAGCCGATAATGTTTGATAATAAATAATATTTGATATTATAATTATCAATTAAAATAATTAAGTGTTATTAGATAACATTAATTATTTACTTTGACTCAATTGGATTAATAGGATTAATCCAAAATCACACAAGGGCTTTGTTGTAATTTCATAAATATCTCTACCATTGGAGGATATTTGGTAATTTCAAATATGTAATCATAAATGTATTTGGCTTGATGTAATTGGATTAAATCAAAGTGGTAGACAATGAACTAATCCATTTATTAAACTTTGTCTTGATTTAATTGGATTAAATCAAATGGTAGATAAATGTGATTAGTCACACCTAATTATACATATTTGGACAAATTGGATTAAGCCCACCTAAAAGTTGATTAAGACTTTTATTAATTAAAAATTGCATAAGTTTTGCTATATAAGGCAAGCTTGAGTAAGTTTTTAATTAAGCTTGAGCTTAAGAAAGTTAAGCTTGTGAAAGATAAAACAAGCAAGATTTGGAAATATTAGCCTGAGTAAAAGAAGTGTTTAGAGAAACTTTGGAAGTTCTCTAAAACATTTCAACAAAGAGAAATCAAGATTGGATCTTGGAATCAAGCTTGCTAGTATTGGAATCAATATTGGATCTTGTAGTCAAGCTTGCTAACTTTTGAAGTTCTCTATAATATTTCAACAAGGAGAAAAATACTGGATCTTGGAATAAAGCTTACTAGGTAAGTTTGATCTTCTCTAAAGTAATATTTTCATTAGTGAGTTGTTTTCATTAATGAAGCATATAGTCATATGAATATAGTTTGATGTTGAAATTAGGCTAATGAATTGCATAAGGATGTTTTGGAAGCATAAACACAATATGCTTGTGATTGGGTCAAAATATTTATGTTGGACATAAAATAAAATTAGAATTTGAAATTTTAGACAATATCTTGGAGCTATGACTACCATTCTAGAATCACTTGACCACCTTTGAGTGACCTATAATTGTTCGTGAGTCACTTTATTATGATTTATGGGATTATAATTTGATTTGTGTTTTGGATTCAAAATTTACGCATGTGCGTATTTAGAATAAATTTATATTTTTGTAAAAATATTTGATATTTTGAAAAATATGATTTTATTCTTTAACATGTGTTGATATTGGTTTTGATGTTAAAAATTAATTTTGGGTATTTGGAATTATTTAGGGAAGATTAGAAGCAAATTGGGTTAACAAAGAGCTGATGTTTTCAATAGAAAGCTTCAAATGAAAAAAAATGAATTTAGCGGTGCGCGCACATACTGTAGTAGGTACAGTGTGTGCGCTTGCGCCGAATCTTATATCTGTTCGTTTTTTAATTTTCGGACTCCGATTCAGTCCCGATTTTTTCTATATACTCGTAATGGAATATAATATTCCATTAAATTATTTAAAAATATATATTTGATATCCATGGGTTAGACCCACTTCCGCTATGCGGGATACCGATCTGACCCTATGGGTTCCACAACTGCCCTAACAATATATACCAACGCATTGGTTGTTGTTGTTTTTACATAAGAAAGATGTGTATAAATATATGTATGTGCATATATGTATATATAAATATATGTATTTGTATCTGTATAGAAATACATATATTTTAGGTCGACTAAACCACTACGGGTTTGGGATGGTTAGAGCCACGAGTTTGGTTCAACCACAAAAAATCTTATATTATGGATATAGATGTGTATATTTATCTATATTAAACTAGAATTATGTCATTGATATGTATGTGACATGGTGATAATGTATTTCGATGTACGAGATATTTGATAATATTGGATGACTATGAAATGTGATGTGTGATGTGCCCAACCTGTGGGCTTTTTTTCAAACGATGATGGATAGATAGGTATTTTATGATGTACCTGACGTGTGAATGGATGTCTTTGAATGTGTATTTTGTAAGAAGTGATCTACGTGTGATTTTTGAAAAGTTTTCTCAAACAAACACAATATTTTGACTTCATTTTTGATATAAAATGATTTCACCACATTATGCATTCTCTGTTTTATAGGGCTCTACACATCTAACTACTGTCGTTCTATTACCCTATGTCGACATGGTCATGTTATGGACATTGTCTGATCTATGCACGCGATCGGTAATGGACATTTTATATAGTTTTTGATGATATGATACAAATATTATTATGCTTCAGATTTCAACCATGTTTTCAAAATATGATTTCAGATTATATGATATACGTTTTCAAATGATGATATACGATTCTGTCTATGTGTCTTCAGTTTCTGACATTCTTTTGATTCTAATTTCTGTTGAAGTTTTATGATGTCAGTTCATGTTGACGTTTTCTTGAGTCCTGATGTTAGTTTTTGAATTCTGTCATATGAAAAATCTGTAAGTCGGTACTTCTGTTCTATGATACTTTTGTTTTATATTTTTATCGATATTTTTATTATGTTTTAAATTGATCTTTAAAGAAAATGGATTTCGGATAACTCTTCCGCCTCGACGCTTGTTTCATGTTTTGTATTATGTTTCCTTCGAGACGTTGATAAAATATTTCTGTCTCGGAGCCTGATAATGTTTTAGTTTTTGACCCTCAATGGCGCTTGATTCTGATATGGGGTTCTGACAATCAGAAAATGATAGCCCATTACTTTCTGTCGACATGGTCATATTTGGACATTGCCCGGTCTTTGTGTGTGACTCGAGTAATGGATGTCTGATTAGTTTGATGATTCTGTTTTTGGACACTTTCGATTTTAGAAACATTTGTTGTTGTATATGTTCGATTATGATTATGATTACTGTTTGTTCTGTTTTTTAATGATGTATAAGTTAGCTATGTGGAATTTGAAAAGTGATTATCGTATGTGATATCGAATGTGATTGTCGAAAATATGTATGTTATATGCTCTCCGTTTATGATAATGTGTACGTTTGTCTGTAAGAAATTAGCATTCTGATTTCTGTTTCTGATTATGAATGAAGTTGACTGTATGAATCTTATAATGTACTTCTATTTCTAATAACGTATGAGTTTGTGTGAAAAGACTATGTATTGTGTTCTATTTTTTATAATGAGTGTCATTTGACTCTATACAGATTTCTTGTGTGTGTCTTATTCCTGTTAGGTGGATGAGACTGGCTTTGTGATAATTGTGTGGGACATGTGTGCATGATTCGTTTGCTTGAAGATTATGGTATGTTTGCTAGAAAGAAGATTTAGAAATTTATATGAGATATGTTTTTGAATGTGTATATGTATGCATATAACTCGAGGTTTGAACGTTCGAATGAGTTTGAGAGTAAGGTTTCTGATTCGCATTAGGTTTCTGAGTATGCATATATAACATAGATGTCAATCATTCGAAAGCTTATTCATATAAAAGATTTAGTGTTTCACTTGTTATTATAGAAGATATTTAAGACTTTCCAATTTGATGATATTTCAAATATTTTAAGATATTAAAGTTTTGTTTTAAAATTTTGGTTGTGTATTAAGGATGCCTTATGAACTCATATTATGGATCAAAAATATGCATGTATTCTTGAAAGAGGTTATGTTTAAGAATGGTAAAGAATAGTACAAAGTTTAAAGGTTTTCTGACATATAATTATATATATATTTATGTGTATATGTATGTATTTATTCATACTTTTCTAAAATTTATTTTCGTTTTTCCTAATGTGTGTGGTTACTTACTGAGTTTTATAACTCACACCACCTCGATTTGCTAATTTTACAGGTTGGAAACCATATTTTCGGTCGGCCATCAAGTTTTGGATGCTCAAGCTCAAGACGAAGGACCACCCAAGTTGCAGTCACCTACTATAGAGTCCTAGGGAAATGTCTATGTATATATCAGTCTGTTTGTTGGGTTTTTGTCAAATTATGTAATGCACGTATTTATATGTATGTATATAAAGTTCTGATCTGCACGAATAGTTTTGGGCATGGAGCCCTTGATTTTTGATATTGAGAATTTATATGTTTTGGATTTTGACCGATGGTCCTTTTAATGTATCTGATATTTGTGACAGGATGTTGTGGTGATGGACTATCTTCCAGGATGTCTGATATTTAGGGCGCATCATGTCCGTTTTCTGTTAGGTTTGGGGCTTAGAGAGATGGGTTATTTCTATTTTAGTTGGTAGCATCATGCCTCTGGTTTACAATTCTTGTTTTTCATTTTGTAGTTATGTTTACAGTTTATGATTTACAGTTTTGAGCCCACGATTTACATGTTTTCATTTCATGATTTATTAGTTTTCAGTTCACGCCATACATGTTACAATTCATGATTTTAGTTTTCAGATTATGATTTGTATGATTTCAATTCACGATTTACAGTTTTCATTTCATGAATTACAGTTCAAGCGTCATGTTTTACAATTTAAAGCCTATGTTTTATAGTTCGCAGTCATGTTTTATATTTCATAGTTCATGCTTTATTGTCTTTACTTTACAGTCATGTTTACAGTTTACGTTTTCAACTTACAGTTGGGAATTCCCGTTACAGTACACGTTTACAGTTTATAGTTATGTTTCATGTTTTATGTTTAATGATATCTGCTTACGTTTTGAGTCTTGTCGTTTGAGATAATTATTCTATAGAGTTATGTTAAGATTCAGATATGCAAGCATACACGAGGGCGACAACCGAATCCCGGTACATATGGTGATGCATGGGAGACTTCCAAATCTTGATCGTTATATATATGTTTAACATGTTTTCAAACACCTGTAGAGTACCGTCCCCTCAACTTCAGCTTCAGCTTGCCAATGGTTCATTGAACCCATATTAGGCTATTTCATGTTCACATACGGCTTTTCCTGCTTATGTGGTGCTAAATTCCCGCCCAATTGGTTACATAATATAGCTCAGATTCCCCTGTTTATATGGAGTCAGGTCTGGCTAAGTAGGTTTCATGCCTCTAGGTTTCGATATTGGTGTTGTTTTCATGACAACCGTATATAGTATATGTTAACAATTTTCATATTTTAGTATATAGTTAAGTTACTGTCTATGTTTTCAGCTTTCAGCCATGTTTCAGTTTACATTTTTCATCTCAAAATCATGTTTATAATTTACCATTCATGTCTACAGTTTACAATTCATATTTATGGTTTTCATTTCATGTTATAATTTTCAGTTCATGTTCACATGTTTTAATTCATGTTTACAATTATAGTCATGATTTACAGTTTCTTGAATTATAGTTTATGTGAAATATAAAGATAATTTGATTTTCATGGTGGTCCAAGTGATCGGCTACGACTCCAAATTTGGGCCAAAATATAAGAAAGATTAATACACATTAGGAGCCACCTATTTTAAAAACTCGTCTAAGGATCATAGAAAATTCAAGTGAATCGTATTTGATATTTGGATGCAGAGCTGAGTAAAAAAAAATTATGTCGTTGAAAAAGAAATGATTAAATAGGTAATGACAAATTTAATGTGTAAGCGCCATTACACTTGATGAAGTATTTTGATGATGCAACTCTTGGACTTCGACACACATTCACGAGCATTACAAAATGATGTTGAAGCAAATGGATGAGAAGACTCAAGAGCTCAAATAAAGAAATCAATTGAAGTCTTATAGCTTAGGGCTCTCAATGTAAGTGAGTTGATAATTCAAGTATTATAAGCTCTATGACTCATAAACTTTCATAAAAAGCATTTACGTCATGTGCATATTGTTTTAATCTTCAAAACCTGTGTTTTCTGCACTGTGACAAGCACATCTGCCCTTGAACCGGCATATCGGTGTCCCTACTCTGCTTTAAGCAGTTTTTCATATTCTTTGGAACATGACTACTCCATATCGGTCTACCATACCGGTTAGTCTCGAGTTTGCATAGCTACTGGAACCAGGACAGTGTTGGGTTTCTACTATAGTCCCAAGATCATTCAAGCAATGAAAATAATGTGAATACAATAAAGAAGTATGGCGGAATCATACTTACAATGAACAGATTTGCGATGCGATGAACACAAAACTTTTGCTCCTCCATGAAGCTCTCGGCCAAGCCCAAATTTGTGCTCCTCCAAGATTCGGTCAACCTCCTCTTTGTGCTCCATGGATGATCTTCAAGCTCCAAGCTTTGAGAATGAATTCCATGCTCATGAATGGGTTTCCCTATCACCTTTGGATGACTCTTTAGTGTGCTAGCACTTGGAAATATTTGCCACAAATTGTTCCTAAAACTTCTTCATCCTCTCGACATTGAGAGAAATTGAGAGGAAAGAAAAATGGCCCAAGGCCAAATATGGGAGAGAGAGTAAAAAGATTAGTTGTGTGTGTGTTGTGTAATCTAATACACAAAATGAAAGTCAAATACCAAAATAATAAAAAATGGTAAATGTCTTTCAAGCCATCACACTTGAGTGTTTGGCACTCAACCATCATCCAACAACTTCCATCACAATAAAGTGATAAAGTTGACTAGTGATGTGACGCATGATGTGACTTATGGGCCCCACTCGATTCGAAATGCGAGTGGGCCCGCAAACACTCCCGGGCTCGGGTTCGCTAATTCCGAATTAACAAATTTTCCGTTGCGACGTAATTAAATCAAATTTAATTAAATAATTATGCCTAGAAAAATTACTATTCATGTCGCTAGCGAATTAATTCTAAATTAACTCGTTCGCCCGAATTAAAATCCAATTTTAATTCCGCGTCGAAATCTAATTTCGTATAATATATCGAATATATTATTTTATCGATTAATTCCAAATTAATTGTTCTCTCTCTTTAAATAATATTTTATCCCAGATAAAATATCTTCGTAATTAATCCTAGATTAATTTTCTCTCTCTATTAATTAATCCAAGATTAATAATGTGCGAGTCATACGTCATCGGTGAATCTTCGGGAAGAGACCCATGAGATCCCCGGATATGTTGGCAGTAAATCCGGTCGTCGGACTATCCGAACACGTACGTACCTAGTACTACGTTTTTACCGATTTATAAGACATGGTTGGCTTCTAGCAAAGCACCGTGCCTACCCAATTCTCCAGAAATATTCTTAAAGGAATATGTAATCTATATCAGGCGTAGTATACGTAGTATTGCGTATTGCGATCCAGTATCAGATGTCACGTGCTAGGTCTGGGGCTGGAATTGTGTCTGCCCCGTACGAAGCACATGTCGGATCTCTGGTAAGTAGTCTCTATAATCGGATAAACATGACCTAGTCATAATATCCCGATAGCTGCAGCATATAAAAGCACCAGTTCCGAATCCTACGTGATCATCATCTCCACTATGACTGGAGTGATACTTCCATCTCGACATCACACCCAATACACTACGATTCTCAATATACCCAGAAGAGGCGTACACAGAACCGGTTGAAGCCCTGGACGACCAAAACCAAAGTATATTGATTGTCGCAAGTATTAACGGTGCAAGTCTCAGGTTAAGACCAAATACACCTACCCTGATTCAAACTTCCATAGACACATACTCATACTACCAATGGAATTCTGAGGGGTCTATCCAGAGCGAAGCTGTTTCCGTACCATCGGTAAACACAACCTCCTATTACACTTGCATAAGTATCCAATACTTAAATATATGAGAACTATGTCGTTATGCTCCCATAACACGCACAAGTGCAATACTTGTCTATTCCGCATTATCGATGTCCAATCTCGATAATACTCCGACTATGGATGTTTTAATGATTAAACCTTCATGGATTGATACAATCTCATATCTTATCAATCTGGAACTAATCATATGGACTTTTATCATTTATATATCCCGGTAATCTAATTACAAATGATAAAAGAGCAATTTCCTTTGTCACATAGTTAATTTGTACAACAACACCATGTTCTGTTCAAATAGTGATGCTATGGGTCATAATTGTCCAACAGACAGATCATACCGGTCCTCTTACCGGTTAGCTATTCGGTATACCGGTCACCATATTAGTCAGTAATCTGGTAGCTCACGCGCTTTATGCTCAACGATCATGTTGGATATAGCCGTTTGATTTACAGGATCGATATATCGGTCACTGTAGATCGGCGTATCGGTCTCAAAACAGAGAACTGGGGCAGTTTTCTATTTCTATTTATATTGAGCCTCTATTTCGTTTTTGAAAAGTTCTTACAACTTTCATACATTTTATAAAAAGAAAAAAACAAATAGTTTTTTTTTTAACATCTTCATCTTACACTCTCTTGATCATCAAAGTCCATACAATACATCTTCATACACATTCAGTGAGCTTGAAATTACTTGGGTTAGTAACTCACATCTTAATCTTTATTATCCTTTGTGTAAGTACCTTTGTGTAAGTACCCACGTTATGCTGTAAACTTCTTATCTTAAACATTTGTGGTTGTGAAATCCCTTATTTAATAGGGATACACAAATTGGTAGATTTGTGTAAAAGTTTAATAGTGAACCTAGAGATAAAACTCTTGGTGTTATGTAAAGGTTTGGAGTGAACCTATGAACAAAACTCTTGGTTTATGAGTAAACCACAGAAAACTCATGGTGTAAAGTGTGGAATAACTTTTGAATAGTGGAAAGCTTCAAGCGCTGCTTGGAGAAGTGGACGTAATTATTGTTGGCCGAACCACTATAAATTAAGATGTCATTTTCTCTATCCCTGAACTCTTTTATTTATTGCAAGTTTATTTTATATTTCCATATTATTTAGTAACTTGCTTTTGGGAAATAAATTGTTGAGTACATTGATTGAGAAAATTGTACACCCCCCCCCCCCCCCCCCCCAAGTGTGTCCGTAGGCAATTTCATAGTGTTTATGTCATTTTAGTAGTGTTTTGGGTCACTCAAGTGTTCACAATTTGCATGGTTTGAACTGCAACTTATTTATTATTTTTTTTTATTTTTATTTTTTATTTTTGTGTTTTCGGCAAATGTTGCAGACTTTGCACAGCCACCTGAAAAGAGAAGAATCACTGATTTATTCATTGCCGTAGAGATATATGCTCTGGAAAAGTTGAAGTTTGCTCACTGTTGTTATGCAAGAAAATGGTGTTGGTTGGCTTCTTTGTGTTTGTTTATCCATGGTCTTAGTGGTTTGAAGTTGCTTGACTAATCAGTTGTAGGCTGATTTTTCTCTGTTTGTTTCAATTTTCCAATCTTATATTCCACTTTTCCATCTAGGGTAACTCAATGATGAATTCAAGAAAAGAAGCCTTTCTATTATGTGAAAAATGTCAATGGCATACTGATTGTAGTACTAAATTTTGTTTAAGTTACCGCTCCGAACAAATTCGAATATTATAAGTGTGTTTGGTAGAGAATATTGTGCTATAAGTTAGCTTATAAATTATGGAACAAACGCTAGAATATAAGCTAGTTTATACGTTATTTAGGGTGTTTGGTTAGATATAGAGTATAACCTATAGTATAAGTTGTGAAATTACAAATAATAACATATTAAAAAAATTAAATATATACAAATTTATTGAAATGAATGACTAAATTATAAATTCCTTAGAAAAGGCTCGAATTTCTAGCTTTCCAAAATTTTTTATTGGTTTTCCAAAATTTTATTATTTTTTAAAATTTTTACTATTATTTCAGTTGTTTATTACTTTTTTATTTTGAAATTTTATATATATGATAAGTTTCGGGATATAAAATAGTTAGTATTTATGTATAAAAATAATTAAAAAAAATTTTGTGTTCGGGTTTATCAATCCGCGTATCCCGAATCGATCGGATTTCGCAAAATTTGAAAAAACTCGACCCGACCCGTGATCACCCCTAGGTTAGATATAGAGTATAAACTAGAGTATAAGTTGTGAAATTATAAATAAGGGCATATTAAAAAATTTAAGACATAATTTTATTTAAATGAAGGATAAAATTATAAATTCCTCTAAAAACGTTCAAAAAATGCTTCAATTTCTAACTTTTGATAATGCTAGCGCACCGCTTCGTCTGTTTGAGCGTTTACGCTAACAAACGGCCCCTATATTTCATCCTTCGATAGTAGAAAAACTGGAACTTTTTTAGTGTCAACGTTGCCATGGCTGGGACAGGCTTGTATCAAGTAAGTTGGAGGTTTTTTTTTTTTTTTTTTGAAGATGAAATTCATTCATATATAAAAACATCATAATGATGTAATTACACGGCCATATCAGCTCGAATATAAACTTAGAAAATCCCAAGACTCAAGCTATGTTAGGATAACACCTAACAACATAAAACAATATATGTACTAATTATTTCCCGTAACTAATAGTGATACATATTCACACCTAAAACTATTTAGAAACATTAGGAATTACGGGACCGGCCTGGTCTCCCTACCTCAGCCTTAATGCAAAGTCGGTGACTACAAATCCATAATTAGAAGTGAAACAATATAATACACACATTGAACATAAGACTTTTACAATAATATACAATTAATCTAATACAAGACAATTTATAGATCTATGAGACTGCAAATATCTCATACTCAACGCAAAACTCTAGTCTTCATCATCAGATCTACTCATTATACCGCACCAAATCTTTGTACATTTTGAAAAGATAATTATTCCTGTAAAATATAGAAAATATAAAACCCAACAAAAAAGTTGGAAATCTACCACTACAAGAGTGGATCACAGATCAACAGATCTGGAAATCAAAAACACTAACAAAAAATAAAAGCCAAAAACACATAAGCTGTCAAGATGAAAAAAGCAAAAATAAAAAAATGAGGAAAATGGCAGAAGTGGAGGCGGAGGCAGAGGGAGAAGGGGCAAGGGACTCCCTGATCAGCACAAGTAAACTAAAAGGCCAACCAAAAAAGAAAAACAAGAGACAGAGAAGGAACTAAGAAAATGAAAAAGATAGAGAAAGGAAAATGAAGGAAGAGGGAACAAAAAACAGAGATAAGCAAAAAGATAAAGATGGAGAAAGGGAAAGAAAAAAGAGAGAATGAGAGGGGGGTGTTCCCCTGCTGCCACCCAACCTTGTGGGTGGCGGCAGGGGCTCAAAAGGATAACAATTATGGTTTTTCTTTTTTTTCAGCCTGGAGGAGAAAGTTGAGATGAAAGATAACTTAAAATAGTAAGTTGGAGGTTTAATTCTTGCATATTGGCAATAGTTTTGATGTTATTCTAATTGTATGAGAAGAATCTGTTGAGTCAAATTTCACTTTGAAGTTACTTCACATACGGGGGTAGTTTCTAGATGTTATTGTTTCATTGATGAGAAACATGTAGGAAGAAAAGAAATTGAAACTCGTCGAGTTTTTATACCAGTATATGACAGAAAATACGAAGATTAAACTCTTCTTCAAACAGAACTTAACTATCTTGAAGACAATAATACCCCAAACAATTAAAGCATGTCATTGTAAAATTTTCATCAAAACCCTTCACATAATGAGCTTATGACCGGCAATGGGATTCCGGAGCATCATCGACGACAGCAGAAAGAACCCATATTTGAGTGAAAATAAATCATGACATCCCTGAAAAGATGTCCTCATACATGCTGCATAGTGGAAGATACAGACAGTAAATTGAGAACAAGATCCAACGTTCATATATTTACCACTTCTACCAACCTAAGTAGAAAGTAGATACCACCTAGCCAGATATTAAGGCATCGTGTCACGTTCCTAGATTAAGACTAGGACGTGTAGTCGTTTACAAAGGAGCCCATGTTTCGGGACATCAGATAAAGCTCGTTCCTGGTCAAACGTATCTCTTATATGACCTTGTACTGGAGATATTTCATTTGTGTGGCAATATTCGGAAGTTTTCCTGGAGATTTAGAAACGTGCTCGCTTGCCGCTAGGAGCTAGCCTAGTTGTGCAGCGTTGTGAAGGAGCCTATATTTCGGAATGCCGGATTGAGCTTGCTCCAAGCCCTAAGTAACTCTTAGGGGTGGATGTACTGGGAAGTTTTCGCCCGTGGAGTCTCGTTCTGAAGTTTGGCGGGAGGTTTTGAGGTATGCTAGCTTGCCGCTAGTCGTTAGCCTAATTTGGTGCATTGTGAAGGAGCTAACGACCCGGGGTGTCGAATCGAGTGGGACCAAGTTCCAAAGTGAATCTTATGGTCACTTGTACTGGGAAAACTTCAGCCCCAGAGTTGGATTTAGAGATTTGCCGGGAGATTTTGGCAGTAGGCCCACTTTTGGGTCTTTTCCGCTAAAGTGGGGGTGTTGCGGAAAACCATCAAGATGAGTTCATTTGGGGACGAGATTTTAACCCAAAAACACTTATATTGTGGCTTATTGAATTCCTGGAAGAGTTCCCGAAAAATCCTCTTATAATGGATTTTAGAGGGGGGTGTGACAACTCAAGCGCCAGGTGTGTATACTGGTGAAACTTGTGCAATGTCTCTAAAACCTCTTTAGGGGGGAAGCCTAGGTGAACCTTGGGTGTGGCCAAGGGGGCTTCTGTGGTCTTTGGGCTTTAGCCGTGAACCCTCTCGCCCTCAGACATCGTTGGGACAATGGTGGAATGTTGCGATTATGTTGGTGGGAAAAGTGATATTTTTATATCCGGTTGTGACATTCGAGTACCGGGTCCCGGTGCAATACGGGCCCGCATGTGTATGCTTCGAGATAGCTTGTGAGCTTTGGTATCTTATAAAATTACGGGTCTGTTCCCTCTCCAACAATGGGAAATTAGGGCCAGAGGTTTCTTGTAGGCTGACTTACACGGGACGTGACCGTGTTAAGTGCCGCACGAGCCCTTTTTTTCATTAAGGAAAAAGTCGGCCCGTGACAGTTGGTATCAGAGCCCTAGGTTGGGCACGTAGAATGTCTTTGGACGTGAATGGATGTTATTGAGACGATATGAACATCGTAAAGCTAGGGTGAAGCCTCGGTAGAGAAACGGCTCGAGGGAAGCCGCGAGAGTGCGCGATGGTATACTCGGGGAAATGTAAGACCCCAATTGAGGTGGATTGATGCGAGTGGATATGAGAGCACATGATAGGTGCTAGTTTCATATGAGGTTGGCTCGGGTGCAGCTAAAATGCTCATGAGAGACCCGAAATGGATGAGAAACGTGTCTACGAGAGTCAAGCGAGAAGTTTATACACCTTGAAGATGTGGGAGACATTTGGGATGTGTGAGTAACACCATGAGGGTGACGATGTGATTGTGACACACATATATGCGTTCATGAGAACCCGATGTGGGGGTTGGTTGAAGTTGTGTAGGGTCCAAAAAGGGCGTGAGACCCTTTTCCTATGGCAGTGAGATGCCAAGACATAATGAGAATGTCGAGATGTGTACTCCTCTCGTGTGAGGGAATGTCAAGGACCGAGTGTGAACCCGATGGTTCGTGTGAGTATTTCGGAAAGGTTTTATCAAGTAAAGCCTTTGTAAGGCTGTGAGTATGAATTTCTTGGATCCTCGTGTATGGGAATGCCTTCAGTTCAAGGCTACGAGTAATGTGTTACGTGGACTCCCGTGAGTGGGAATGCTAACAAAAGTGTGATGGCTTGAGATAAGCCAAAGTAAAAGTGGGGGAGTGAGCCTGAAATGAGTCAGGTATCCCCAAGGACCCTTGTCGAATGCGATAACCATCATGTTGGTTATACAATGAGCTACACCTAATAGGCCGAATGCCTTATGAAAGTTTTGAATCTTAAAACAATGCTTTGCACGTGTGTGGCAACCATGAGAAAAGTGAATGGAACCTCAAAAGAGAATACCGAGATGCGTGATATTTTGGAATGCTAGTGGCATGATGCGACTACGAGTAGTAGTAGTGAGATTATACATACCAGTTACACTGGTAATGAGACAAATATGCGGTTGTGATTGTAGAGTGAGTTTGAGAATAATGATTGCTTTGAGGAAGTGATCTAATGTTGAACAAAGCTTCGTGAAATGACCTTGGGAGTCAGAGTAGAATTGGCAATAGTTCCAATAACGAGTTGGTTTGATGCCTAAAGAGTAATGAGGGGTAATGACCTAGAGTGGTCATGTGGGATGGCAAGTCTGCCATATGCAAAGGTAGGAATCAAAATAATTGAGAAGCTCGTGATAAGAGCAAGTGACCCTGAGTTGAGGATGAGAACCTGTGCTGTCCAAACGTGGATTATGTTTGTCCCAGAGAGGACTGATGTGGAATTAGCTCCGCCATAGGCTAATTGATCGTGTGTGTTCGTCTTCGGGATACCCGGTGGGCTACGCCGAGCGCCTTGAGTGAAAGGTAGGCAGGGGGCCAGGGTGAAGAGAACAATTGATTGATACTACTCCAACCTCGAAGACTACATCAGACATCTGGAGGAAAAGGTAAGTAGGAGACCAGAGTGAAGAGAAGAAGCTATGATCAACTCAAACCCCGTGAACCACGCCGTGTGCTTGGAGACAAAAGGTAAGTAAGGAACAAGGGTGAAGTGAGCAAGCAACCTGATCAAGCTAACAACAAGTGAGACCTTAACGCTTTATGGAAGTGGAGACTCACACACAAGAATGTGTATAAAAGTAGTGATTGAGTCAGACGCACTCATGCATGAGAGATTGTATGGAGTAGCGACTGAGTTTGGATACATAAACTAATACACAACTGCGTGTAAAGAGTTGCTCTACATAATGTGATGGGGTGAATCTTGGAAGTTGTATGGTCAGTGCGTGGAGTTGATAATCTTAACATGTACGGGAATTAAAGGGTTCCAAACATGTATGGAGATAATATCAAACTTATATTGTGGTAAGTTACAGAAGTTGAAGATTTCAACAAAAAGGGTAAACTTGTGCCAAGTGCCAATGTTGAGCCATTATATCAGGAACCAAGACTTATATACGAAAGAGTATATGATGTTGTTGTGTTTAGATATTTTGTGCCCAATTCAATATAGAGTTGGATAATGTGGCTAACAAAGACATGTGATTCCATTCATTGACATATGCATGTGATTTCAATGTCTTCCTTGTGTGCCCTATCTATAAGGATCGAAAGAGATTCGTAACAGATACAACTTGAGTTGCCATCGTTGAGAATGTCACTGAATGAAGTGGGGGAGGACGTTGTTATCCTAACTCTCAAGTTATGCCATCGTCGAGGACGACGATAAATGAAGTGGGGGAGAATGTCACGTTCCTAGTTTCAGACTAGGACATGTAGTCGCTTTACAAAGGAGCCAATGTTTTGGGACATCAGATAAAGCTCGTTCCTGGTCAAACGTATCTCTTATATGACCTTGTACTGGAGATATTTCATTTGTGTGGCAATATTTGGAAGTTTGCCTGGAGATTTAGAAACGTGCTCGCTTGCCGCTAGGAGCTGGCCTAGTTGTGCAGCATTGTGAAAGAGCCTATATTTCGGAATGCCGGATTGAGCTTGCTCCAAGCCCTAAGTAACTCTTAGGGGTGGATGTACTGGGAATTATTCGCCCGTGGAGTCTCGTTCTGAAGTTTGGCGGGAGATTTTGAGGTATGCTAGCTTGCCGCTAGTCGTTAGCCTAATTTGGTGCATTGTGAAGGAGCTAACGACCCGGGGTGTCGAATCGCGTGAGACCAAGTTCCAAATTGAATCTTATGGTCACTTGTACTGGGAAAACTTTAGCCCCAGAGTTGGATTTCGAGATTTGCCGGGAGATTTTGGCAGTAGGCCCACTTTTGGGTCTTTTCCGCTAAAGTGGGGGTGTTGCGGAAAACCATCAAGATGAGTTCATTTGGGGACGAGATTTTAACCCAAAAACACTTATATTGTGGCTTATTGAATTCCCGGAAGAGTTCCCGAAAAATCCTCTTATAATGGATTTTAGAGGGGGGTGTGACAACTCAAGCGCCATGTGTGTATACTGGTAAAACTTGTGCAATGTCTCTAAAACCTCTTTTGGGAGAGGGGGGGGGGGGAAGCGTAGGTGAACCTTGGGTGTGGCCAAGGGGGCTTCGGTGGTCTTTGGGCTTTAGCCGTGAACCCTCTCGCCCTTAGACATCGTTGGGACAATGGTGGAATGTTTCGATTTTGTTGGTGGGAAAAGTGATATTTTTATATCCGGTTGTGCCATTCGAGTACCGGGTCCCGGTGCAATACGGGCCCGCATGTGTATGCTTCGAGATAGCTTGTGAGCTTTGGTATCTTATAAAATTACGGGTCTGTTCCTTCTCCAACAATGGGAAATTAGGGCCAGAGGTTTCTTGTAGGCTGACTTACACGGGACGTGACCATGTTAAGTGCCACACGAGCCCTTTTTTTCGTTAAGGAAAAACTCGGCCCGTGACACACCGTTTGGTAGAGAATTTTAACTGAGAATATAAACTAACTTATAAGCTCAACAAATTCTATATCAAACGGTACATAGGGCTACAGCTTAATTACAAAATAAAGCATAACTTCATCATTTAACTGTTAACGGTGGGTGCATCATGATGATGGCCGTGGCACTAAAATAAGTTATCAATGATTAATCAGCTGATTGTCTTTGGTCTGGTTGACCGAATCTTGGTTGTCATTTTGGCCTTTCAAGCGCAAACCCATATCCCAATCACCCATGTTCTAATCCTGCAAAGAAAACATAATGATGTTTCACTCAAGCATGTAACTGCTATAAAGCTGCATAGAAAAATTTTCAACGAAGAAAAGCAAGATGCTTCCGCTCCTTTAACTTCGAAGAAGAGGGAAGGCTTTTATGGTTTTACAATTACCACAAGTTTTCTTTATCATCATTGCAAGCTAAAGCAGATCTAAAGAAGCAACAGAAGCAAGGAGGCGAAAAGGGTGAATTTGAACTGATTCATTTGGAACTGATAAATCGATTCTCATAATCAATTTTCCAGAAAAGCATCTTGCTTTCTGTTAGGATCCTGCCTTTTTGAGTTGTATTTTGTTTTGGTTTAAGAATTCAAATCGCCAAACAGAGGAAAGTTCATGAATATGTATTGTATTTTATATTGATTGAATCAATGTTCATTACAAGTAGTGTTGTCAATCACTAGTAGCTCTCAAAATACTCAGTAATGAGATTACAATCAAATACAAATTAAGCTCACAAAGGAAAAAGAAAACAACAAGAAGAGATGGGACATCCTCCAGACTAAGAGAGTTGGGTTCTCCAAAAGAGCCAAAGAAAATAATACTCTCGCTGCCTCCCTCTTCATGTTCCCCCATATTTATACTAGTAATGATTACTTATAAATGAATGCCACCTTAGCGTATTCTTTGCACCAGTTCATACCCTCAGACCTTCACGTCCATATTTTGTTATCAGTTACATTTTGGATGCCACTGATTTATTTCTAGATAAGACTATTTTACCTCTCCTTTTGTAAACTTTGATGTCTGCCAACCTATCATTACCCCTCCCTTCAAGGCCAGCCTGGTCCTCAAGGTTGAAGGCTGGGAATAAGTCTGCGAGTAAGGCCAATGGTTCTCAAGTGGCTTCAAATTCAGGAAGACCAACCCATTTTACCAGCAACTCGGATACCCCATGGGAGTCCACACGAGACTACAAAATTTGTTCAGGGTGTACTTGAAGTTCCAATTCATTAGTGAGAGACGCGGGAAGTGGTTGACACAAAGCAGAAGAGGTCAAACATTTCTTCAATTGGAGACGTGTAAGACATTATGAATTTGTGCAGAGGGGGGAAGTTCTAACTGATAAGCAACTTGGCCAATTTTCTTAAGAATACGATATGGTCCATAAAAGCGAGGGCTGAGTTTTTCATTGGTTTTCTTGACCAATGATTTTTACATCTGTATGGCTGAAACTTGAGATAAACCCTATCGTCCCAATTGAACTTCCCGACGTTTATTAACCGCGTATTTCTTCATGGAAGCTTGAGCTTTTGACAGAGTAGACTTCAATTCATCGAGGATGGCATTTCATTCCTACAATTGGGCGTTAACTGCTTTGACAATAGAAGAACCATCCGAGAAACGAAGAAGTGGTGGATGGTTAATGTCGTATAGTGCCCGAAAAGGAGTCATGCCAATGGAACTGTGGAATGAGCTATTGAACCAAAATTCTGCCCAGTGAAGCCATTTAGGCCAACTCTTCTGTTTTATTTCGACGAAACAACGCAAGTAGGTTTCTAAGCATATGTTGACCACTTTGAATTGTCCATCCGTTTGAGGGTGATAAGTTGAACTTCATGGCAGAACCGTTCCAGCAGCCGAGAAGAGCTCATTCCAAAAGGTACTCATAAAGATTTTATCGCGATCGGTGATGATGGACCTAAGAAATCCATGGAGTCTCACCACTAGGGGTGTGCATCTGTCGGTTCGATCTGTTAATCCTTGATTTTTTAACCGAACCGAAATTATTTGGTGAAGTAAATGTTCAACTGATTTAACCATATAATGGCACATAACCATTAACCAACCTAACATTATTTTTCGATCAGTTTTGGTTAATTCGGTTATTAACCAGTCCATCATCTCCAAAAATAACAATTCACATTAACACATTAATACAAATTTAAATTAAAAAAAAAAGACAAATATATATTTATTTAACAACAGAAATAAATTTAAATTCATCAAAAACAGTCTACAGCTACACTCAGTAGAGGTAGAGGGTAAAAATGTTAATTAAAAATATATATAAAGTCAAGTTATGGTTTGTAATCGGTTAATTGGTCTGTTCGGTTATACAAATATCATAACCTTAACCGAACCGAAAAACCAAAAAAGTTAAAAATTTTAACAAAAAAACCGATTTAATCACAATAACTAAATCATTTTAAAAAAAATTGGTCGGAACGGTTCGATAATTGGTTAAAACCGATTAATGCACACTCATACTCACCACTTCCTTGATAAATAATTCGGAAACTATTTTGGCTGAGAATGGATGGGAGAGAGCTAAGAAATGACATATATTTTGATAACTGATCGACGATGACTAAGATGGTGTCCAGTTGCCGAGCCTTGGGAAGCCCTTCAATGAAGACCATTGTAATATCCTCCCAAACTTTATCTGGAACGGGCAAAGGTTGTAACAACCCACTCGTACTAAGAGAAGCATACTTGTTGGCTTGAAAAATGTCACACCGAGCAATGAAACTGTGGATTGTCTTCTTCATAGGGCCGCTTGAAAGTTCTGAAATATCTTCAGTGACCTCACTACAAAAATTATGGGCTTTAGCGTCGAAACTAATCGACGCAAAAGGCCAAAATTTCGACGCAAATGTATCTTAGCGTCGAATTAATTAGACGCAAAAATTGGACGCCCAAACATGGACGAGAATAATATTTAGCGTCGAATAAAAGATATTTGACGCTAAAAACTATCATTTTACGTCCAAATTATTTCGACGCTAAATAAAAGTTTCTGACATTATAGGTCAGATATTGCGACGAAATAATTCGACGCTAAAAAGTAGACTTTTACCGTCGAAACTAAACGACGCTAAAGTATATTAAAAAAATAATATTTTTATACTTACAGCGGTGATTTTTTAACTATTAGCGTCGAATTAGTCGACGCTAAAAACACATTTAGCGTCGACTAGTTCGATGAAAATAGTCAAAAAAATGTGTTTTTTTTAAAAAAATTATTAATTTACTGCTTTTTGGTCTAAAATAATTAATTTAATATTTTATTTATTTGAAAAAAAAATTCCTGATTAATAACATAATTACGAAATATTATAATAATTATTTTATTATTATATTGATTTTTTTTTTAAAAAAAATATATATTATATGAAAACTATATGTTCAAAATGTTTATACAAATGGATATAAAATTTATTGCTATTGTGATGGGGGCGCTCGCGCCCAATGCACCCTGACTGTGTGAGGCCTCCAACATCTGCCGGAAAGCCAGCATCTGCTGTTCGAACTGCTCCAACTTCTTCTCGTGGTCCACATTGACCTGTTGTAGCTCCTCCTTAGTCTTGTTCAGCTCGTGTCGGGTGGTGACTAGCCGGTATTTGATGGTGGCTAGCCGGTCTTGGGTGGTGGCTAACTGGTCTCGAAGAGAGGAGGTATTGTCCAAATTAACAGTATTGCGTGCATATGACGTCGGCTTCTTACGAGTGCCAAGGCCGACATTGTAAGCTGTCTGATTCTTGAAAACCAATTGGGACAATTGCTCATCTGGTATCGGGTCGGACCCTGTCTCCTGAGTTTGATGTTGGAGTTCCATCATTTCGTTCTGTTTAAAAAAATAAGTTAATGTTAGAATTTGAAAAAAAAAATTAACATATATAATAATAGTTATTATATTTTAAAAACTGAAACTTACATAGCAGCGTTCGGCTTCTTCATTTATCCATTTGTTTTTCTCATTGTAATGCGTCACTCGGAAAAAATCTGGAAATGATTGCATCTCACCTATGCTACTCTGTTAAAAACATAAAATAAATTCAATATTATTCCACATTAGTAAAAACAATGAACTGTTAAATTTTACGTTAGGATATATTTACCTCAGAATATTCGGCACGATGTTGGATAAATGGCTTCGAACCTCCACGGTGGTTAAAACGCAAGTGACTTCGATTTTCCGTATTTGCGTGACATTTATCATGTATTTAAAAACACTGTAAGTACCGAAAACAAAGACAATTATAAATTTCCATTTATTTTAAAATTTACCTCGTGTTTCTTGCTAGACCAAAGCTCACATAAGAATGTCCAGTCTTACTCCTCTATAAAATCAGGCTTATGTTGTGGAGCATCTGAAGGTCCATATTCGTCGAATATTGGTTTCAGGACTTTTGTCCTATAATCCTTATAACTTTTCCCCATGTGGTAGTCAATATACTGTTGGACATTCACTTTGGTCAGATCGAAGTTGAACCACTCCTACAGGAATAGCAACCGAGTAAAAATAAGTATAAAAATAAAAATTTTAACTAACAAACAATATCGAAAACTTAATACCGTACGGAAACTCACAAGTAGCGAAGAGAATAGCTGGTTGATTTTCGTCTCCCACGGTATCTTTCTCCAAGAAACATAGTTTTGGGGAGCTTCAAACCGAGCTGTAGCTCATATGGCTGTAGTAAACGTTGAATTATATTGTCCGACTTGACTTTGTCCATCATCTGATATCTCAATCCGGATACGGCCGTGAGCCTTAACGTGCTTAGCCAACCTCAGGCCACAGGTGCGTCCTCGACCCTTCGTTGTACTAGACTCACCTATGCTAGCAAAGACTCCATCAGGGCCAGTAGCGAAGAGAATAACTGGTTGATTGCCCGGTGCCATATGTAAAAATACACAAAGTTTCAAGTTTCCATCACAATAACTCAACTGTGGTGGCTTGGATCTAACCTATTATATGCATGAATCATGAATACATAGTATGAAATGCATAAATGATAACATGGATAAGGTCTGGGTACTTGGCATTGAATAAAATTGAAACATGACTGAAATCTTAATAACATTAATGTACATGAACATGAAAATTGAAAACACGTAGGAAACTTAATAATTGGTTAATGAAGTATTTGTCAAATACTTTAGTAGTTGTACTTTGAAATCATTGGTTTGTGAGGCCTTGTTGTTTGTAGGACAAAAAAAAAAAGATCAAAAGTAATGCACCACTCAAGTCTTTCTAAACTCAACTTAATTCAAGGACTTCAATGCAACAAATTTAGATTTGAAAGAACACAAGTGACACATTTCAGAAACTTCTAGCCTTTGGTTACCAAAATTAAGTTAGATGATGGATTATGCTGGTGCCTAAAACATGGATCAAGCGTATTTGATGAACACACGACACTTTCTGAGCCTAGTCATTGAGCTAAATTGAACTTGGCATTTCATAATTTCAAGTCAATAATATACATCAAATTTGAGCTAAATTGATCAAATTTGCTGTTGTTCTGCCTTAAAATCATCATCATCATCATCATCAAATTATTATCATCATCATCATCAATACCATCATCATCAATACCATCATCAAAACCATGAAATTATCATCATCAATACCATCATCAAAACCATGAAATTATCATCATCAATACCATCATCATCAATACCATCATCATTAATACCATCATCAAAACCATGAAATTATCATCATCATCATCAATACCATGAAATTATCATCATAATCATCAATAACATCATCTCCCTCGTCTATTTCTTCATCACACTCCTTAAACTCATCAATTCTATCAAAATTACAAAACACACACCACACAAAACACACAACTAAAACACACAAAGACTAACCTTCCAAAGACCAAGCATATTCGGCCAAGATTGAAGAAAGTAAATCACCTTGATTTTCTACGTGTCCCAAAATAAATAGTGTTGGAGTCCTCTAAGGGTCCCAAGATCAAAAATCAAGCATGAAACAATATGAATACACATCAAAGAAGGTGCGGAAAAACTCACATGGATCGGTTGGATGCTACGAAGACCAAAAACGCACTGTCTTCTCCTTACTCGGCAGTGGGCTGCGCAAATGGTGGACTGCTCGGCGTGGGGACTGCTTCCTCCTCAAAGAATCGGCCATGGGTGTCCTCTATGGAAGCTCCAAGCTTCACAAGGTGATTCCTTGCTCATGAAAACACTACCTTATCACCTTTGTATTCCTCAATGAGTGTGCTAGCACTTAAAACTTGCAACAAGATCATTTGCTTCTCCATTTTGCTCGGTCAAAACCAGAAAAACAGAGGAAGAAATCGGTCCAAGACCGAGAGAGAAGAAGAGCAAGTTTTGGCTCCAAAAGCCAAAAAACGTAAAAAAGAGAGAGTGGGAAATAAAAATGTAAAAGGGTTTATATATTTTCCAAAAATTATTAAACCATTTACCACTTTTAATTTCCAAAAAGGCAAGCATTAAATGCTTTCTTTCAACCACCTCACATCAACTCACATCAATCAATCAAATGTCACATCACTCAAAGTGACATGTGATTTGATGCTTGATGTGACTAATGATTTGACACTTGATTTGACTTACGTGCCGCACTCGAATTCGAAATGCGAATGAGCTCGCAAATAATCTCGGGCTCGGGTTCGCTAATTCCAAATTAACGAATTTTCCGTTGCGTCGTAATTAAATGATTACGCCTAGCGAAATCACTATTCACGTCGCTAACGAATTAATTCTAAATTAATTCGTTCGCCCGAATTAAAATCTAATTTTAATTCCGCGTCGAAATCCAATTTCTTATAATATATCAAATATATTATTTTATCGATTAATTCCAAATTAATCATTCTCTCTCTTAATTGATATTTTATCCCAGATAAAATATCTCCGCAATTAATCCCAGATTAATTTTCTCTCTCATTAAATTAATCCCAGATTAATTAAAGTGCGAGTCATACGTCATCGGTGAATCTTCGGGGAGCGACCCATGAGATCTCCGGATATGTTGGCAGTAAATCGGGTCGTCGGACTATCCGAACACGTAAGTACCTCGTACTACGTTTACACCGATTCACAAGACAAGGTTGGCTTCTAGCAAAGCGCCATGCCTACCCAATTCTCCAGAAACATGCTTACAGGAATAAGCGATCTATATCAAGCGTAGTATACGTGGTATTGCGTATTTCGATCCAGTATCGAATGATCACGTGCTAGGCCTGGGGCTGGAATTGTGTCTGTCCCGTACGAAGCACATGTCGGATGTCTGGTAACTAGTCTCTATATCGGATAACTATGACCTAGTCACTTTATCCCGATGACTGCAGTACTTAAGAGAACCAGCACCATATCCTACGTGACCATAATCTCCATATGACTGGACTGATACTTCCGTCTTAACATCACACCCAACACACTTCGATTCTCAATATACCCAGTATTGGCGTACAAAGAACCTGTTAAAGCCCTGGACGACCTCAACCAAAGTATATTGATTGTCGTATGTATTAGCGGTACAAGTCTCAGGTTAAGACCAAATACACCTACCCTGATTTCGGATTTCCATAGACACATAGTCATACTACCAATGGAATTTCGAGGGGGTCTTATCCAGAGCAAAGCTGTTTCCCGTACCATCGGTGAAACACAACCTCCTATTACACTTGCATGAGTATCCTATACCCAAACATATGAGAACTATGTCGTTGTGTCCTCACAACACACACAAGTGCAATACTAGTCTTTTACGTATTAATCGATGTCCTATCTCGATAATACTCTAACCAGGGATATTTAATGACTTATCATTCGTGGACTGATACTGTCTCATATCATTTTTTCAGTCTAGGAACAAATCATAGGGACCTCTCATCATTTATACATCTAGGTGATCTAATCACAAATGATAAGAGAGCAATCTCCTTTGTCACATAGTTAATTTGTACAACAACACCGTGATCTGTACAAATAGTGATGCTATGGGTCATAATTATCCAACAATCTCCCACTTGGCCTATAGCCAGTCACTCGAGTGTCTACCACCCGAACTATGTACGGTTGGCTCAAATTACTGAGAAATGCTTTTCGTCAGTGGATTTGCATGATTATCATCTGATGCGATTTATACGATCATCACATCGCCATGATGTATGATCCGAACGAATTAGATGAATAGTCGAAGTATTTATCAGGATCGTTGATGAGACCATTAATTCTTTAGCCTGTGCTGACGCCTAGATCAGCTGCTAACAGAACTATATCTAATCTAATTAGATTTTTTTATTGACCCAGAAGGCTTCTATTGCCGCCTCAGCTGCAGCAATTAACCCGCAAACCTTGTTTGCTAGTTTTGGTACAACAAAACCGACAAGATGTTATGAACATCCTCCAAAAGGTTTCCTTTTCAGGAAATCGATTTTGTTGTTCCAGCTGTCATATTTCATAAATGAAACATGCAGTATTAGCAAGCATTATCCAAATGGATTTACCGTGGCAACAAGTAAAATGTTGAATCGTTATCAACACGATACCTTTCCGCTAAAAGCCTAGCTTTATGCGTTGGTATGTTGCCATCCATGTACGTCTTCCTTGAAGACTTATAGTACCAATAGGCACAATGCCTTGCGGTACATCAACTAGTATCCAAACTTGTTGATTTACATAGAATCCATTTCGGACTCATGGCACTTTGCCATAATAGGGAGACGATACCTTGTATCACTTCCTCATACGTAGTCAGTTGGTATACCTCAAAAGATAGACATCTTTACAAGGTGAGATCAGAAACCCATACCTCAGGTTGTTTTCTGACTCTCTCCGACTACGCGGTTCTTGTGTATTCGAAGATTATTGGAATAGTTTCATCCTTGATGAACTATTTATGTGTTCTATTAAGGACTCGGTGCCTGGAATAGTATCACTCCGATTTTCATCGAGTTTTACTATCCTCTCACTTACCACTGCATATCGGTATTCCTCTCAGGAAAACCGCATGGTGAGCAACAATCTAATTGTTCTCTGGTGAGATGTATAAGTAAAATACTTATGGTATCCCTAGGATAACCTAAAATTGGCACTAATCCAATTTGGGTTCTAGTATGGTATCATCCAAACATATGCCAAGCATACCCAAATATTCAGGAATGTGAAACTCGGTTTCTTTCCTGTTCATATATAATATGATGTCTGTCAAACAGATTTTATGAAACCTTATTCAAAATAAGTTCTTGCACTGTTTAAAGCTTATCCGTTGAAGGAAATGGTAGCTCAGAGCATCTCATGATTAACCTAATCATGTATAACAAAATTCGGTTACTCAATTCGGACACATCGTCACTTTGACGTGTTCCAGGAGGAGTTCTCATTTGAAAGAATACTTTACTCTTTCATGTATTTTAGAAACTTATTGCTTAAGTATTTTCCATTACGGTCTAACCGTGACGGTTTAATACTTTAGCCGATCTGTTTGTCTATTTCGTGTCGAAACTATAAAAATTTCTGATTTGTGTTCTTCAAAAGAAACACATAACCATACGCGATGCCACATCCGTAAAGGTCACGAAATATTCATATCCACATCTAGCCTAGCTAGACATGGGCCCACTTGCTTCACTATGAATTAGGGCTAACAGATCGGTGCCATTTGCACTTTTACCAAGTAAATAGTGTTTTAGGCACTTTGCCCAATAAACTAGATTCGTAGACTTTATTTGATTGGAATCAAATCAGTCTTGGTACCCGCTCTTCAAAAGTGCGGATATACGATTCTTGTTTAATGTGTCCCAGACAACATTGCCACTATTAAGTTTCTCCCTGATCAAATCAGTTCGAGCTATTTGTTTATCATGTTATACGTGTGAGATTTATTTATATTCTAAATATAAATTCTGTTGTTCACATCTAATGTGTTTATCTCAATATCATCTTTATATAATAAAACACTTTAGTGTTCTAGAATATAAAGGTTCAATCCGCAACGGATCAAACACTGATATAAAGGTAATGTTTCTAGTCAAACTAGTTACATTATAACAGTTTCCTAATTTAGGTACACACCCGAGGGTAGTTCCTAAAGTTAGGTATCTACGGTTAAAACAGCGACTTTCGTCCCGTTTCCAATTCGCAGATTAATCTATATTGAAGTCAGTATCCTGTTCAAAACAGATTCTGAACATCAATATATTTCATTATGTACCACACTAAGTATTTAAATCTAATTTTAATACTAGTACTTAACATAATTATGACAAACATATTTTGAAGTCAGAGCCTTGCTCGTCTTCAATTCCTTCTTCGGATATGTCCTTTTATCTTCCTAGAAGATTATAATGATTTTGCCTTTGCTCTTTTCAACACTCCAGAAGCCTTTGGCCAAGCCATGGGTTTCTAGAATATCGAAGTAAGGTGCGCCTTGCGCTACTTGCCTAATTGCATACTTTGACTTTATCTCCTTGAGATTAGTCATTAATTCTCCAAGAATTATTTATTGCAATTTTTACTTCTAAAATCTAAATATAGATTTATGAAGATCCTTCAATTTCAATATCATATTTTAAGAATCTAATCCTTAGTTCTGATAAAGAAATTAAAGAGTCTATTAAACAAGTTTAATGGATTAAGCACTAAAGTTATCATTACATGAATATTCCAAATATCATGTTCCACTTATTTGCTTAACTCCAGACTTAGGCCTAATACGTTATTTTATCAAATAAAGTAACTTATTAGTTTCCAGGACCATCCTGAAACTTTTATTCCCAATTTGAAAAATTATAGTCGTTTAAATACATTTTCACCCAGGATTATGTTTTAAACACTAATCTTTCTTTTATCTTGATTCTAATAGTCCAACTATTTAATCAATGATTTGTGGTACTATATATTATATTGATTATTATAGTCCAACTATACAATCAAATATAATTTAAATCAATTAACCTCAATTACATTGATTACTATAATCCAATTATAAAATCAACTGTAAATTGAAATTAATTGATTCAAATATATTGATTATTATAATCCAATTATATAATCAACTATAATACAGTCCAACTGCTTATAAAAACAACAATTTAAATATTAGTCCAACTAACATTTAATTGATTTGACGAATGATATTGTTTGAGCGCGTATGGCGAGTAATTGAACGAATATTGCAAATTCAATTTTTGCCTCCTATTATTTTTCGGCGAGCCTCTAGCCCTCTGTCGAGTACTCGGGAAACCGTGTTTCCTAGTGGGCTAGGATCCCGTTAAATATCACACAATCTTGACTTTGGCCAATAAATTGTATGATAATTAACTAGGTAGATCTCTAAGATCGATTGGATCCGATCCAATTCCTAGATCCGGTAGGGGGACATCCAAGTCCGAAACGTATATATTATATATGCCAATACATCCAATGTATTACCTAACCTTTTTCCTCTGAATCAACTAAGCCTTGGCTTTGGCACAACAAACTTAGTGATCCCAGTCAAGCGCGACCCATTTACCATGGAAAGCTTCGTAATCAATGTCGATGGACAAGAAGTGGTCTTGACTTTGGCCAACAAACCACAATTTGGACAAGACACTGATATGGAACAAAGCCTTCATGATTCAAACACATCTTCGACAGACAAAGGCCTTGACTTTGGCCAACAAACCAATGCCGTCTAGGATCTTGAGTGAGAATCACTCAATGGAAGGATAAACGCTTAATATTATTTGAGGGTTTTTCGCGTGCAAATTGGGAACCAATTTATTATCTTTGTTAAGGTCTCATCATCATACACCCTTAAACATGCATTCTAAACACATAATAAAGCGCATATGTAAAATAAATAATAATGATATGCGGATGGATACTTTACATTGATCCTAGATCAAATCTCTTTGGGCCTTTTGGATGCGGTTTTGGGCCTAATTGGATCCAACCAATTTTGCCTAAACCCGACTTTGTACAACAAAGCCCAATAAGCCCAATAACAACTTTAAAAGCCCAAATCCAATTTAAGCCCAATTAATTAAAATATAAAATTCCAAATTTCACATTCTAATTAACCAAAGTGTGTAGCATTATTAATTACCCAAATCAATATTTCCAAAACACCAAATTTTTCCAATTAATCATGCTTATCATCATTGAATCATGTCCAACATAATTTGATCAAAATCAAACCCAATTAACATGCATATAGTTCTCGGCCAAGGAGGAAAATAATGCCCAAATCAAATTCAATCCAATTGAACCAAATTAAACATTAAAACAATATCCCCTAATGATTTCTAACTCATCCAATGAATCAAAAAATCAAAATCCAAGACAATTTTAGGGTTCATAATTTTCGGCCAACACCCATTAATTGGGGAAATTTGTTCCAAACCAAATTTCTACAAATTGATCAAATCAATCATCAATTCAAACATATTTAAACATATTAATCAATCCAATTTCATAAAATCATGCCCAAATTCATTTTGCCCAATTTTAACCCTAAAATCAATTTCATGCTTTCAAAGCTCTGATACCATTGTTGGAGTCCTCTAAGGGTCCCAAGATCAAAAATCAAGCATGAAACAATATGAATACACATCAAAGGAGGTGCGGAAAAACTCACATGGATCGGTTGGATGCTACGAAGACCAAAAACGCACTACCTTCTCTTTGCTCGGCAGTGGGCTGCGCAAATGGTGGACTGCTCGGCGTGGGGACTGCTGTTGGGATTTTTAGGGGCTGAATCCGGTAACGCAGCGGAAGCGGTGGAAAATCAGATTTTCCGATTTCAAAACTTTTTCTCGGATTAATTAAATAAACATATTTATTTAATTATACAATAATCAAATTATGAAAATAAAATTCAATAAATCATATTTAAGTGAATTTACCGAATTACCCTTACTTGGTATTTTTGTCCATTTTAGTCCGAAATTGATCAAATCAATTTTGAATGATTCTAAATCATTTCTAAGATGAACTTAGCATGTTCAAAACATCAAAACCCCAGAAGCAACAAAAATCCCAATTTTCCCTCACTTGGCCGAGAGCCTCCATTAGGGGGGGTTTGTGCATTTTATCATTTCATGCATCAAAACACATCAAGATGTAATCCAATCAACATGAAACTTTATATGCATCATATACACATCCAAATACACAACATAAATGAAAAGCCCCAAATTTGGATGAGGTCTTAAACCCTAATTTTTCAAATTCTTCAAAATGAACAAATTAGACCAAATTGGTGAAATCAATTACTTTAATCATCATTCTTCCATCCAATGAAAGTCTCAACACAATGAAACAACTCAAGATCAAATCTAGGTCATCTTAGAGTGGATCAACAACTATAGATTAGCAACAAGGTTTCCAAAAACCATAAAAGAATGCTTACAACTACAATAGTCACAAGCTTCATTCATCACACATGCTCAACACTTCCAACAAAACTTCCATCATCAAAAACAAAAAGAATAAAGAAAAGAATAACTTAAGAACATCACAAGATGTAGCCTAGATCCTAAGGAACAATTTCCTTTCTAATAGTAAGTTTGAGAAAACTTACAAAATCCAAGCTTTTCTTTGGTTTCTTCTTTTCTTCCTCACTTTCTTTCTTTTTTTCTTTCAATGGAGTTTATGTCAAAGTGTATTAGGTTAGAAATGAAATGAAAAAGAAAACAATATATACTTGTTCAAAAATAAACCCTTGGCCGAATTCATCACAAGCATATACACCAATTTTCTTTTCAATTTCATTTCAAGTTAATTTGCTTATCTTAATACAAATATCCAATAAACACTTTATAGATATTTATATTAAGTCAACAAAGGCAACTTCATCATTTAAACCAAATATCCAAAGTTAAGATATTTATATTTTAATTAATTTAATCATTTAACAATTAAATAATTAATTAATTAATTAAATACAAATATATTAAATATATGTATTATATTTACATTAAATATCAAATACATATATTCTTTTAGGATATAAGTCAAATATCTCAATTTGACTATTAATTAATGTGTATTTAAATTAATCAAGTATTAAATGTAAATACACAATAATTAATCAAATGACTATCGGGTCCCTTTTGCACGTATCTTGTGTTTAACCTTTAAACGACTTTATAAATAATCAATATTATTTATTAATTGTTGCTCTAGTGATCTACGAGTATGTTTCATTATTGAGACTCTCTAGATTCAGGTATATCCGTCACGAAATCAAATTCCGTGTCCATAATTTATCCACCCATAAATTATGACGATCACGGATAATCTCGCTGAATCATACAGGTCGAGGTCATGGCAAATGTATAATTCCTCCATCACAGGTATCCGGATAAATCCCAGAGATATAGATGTAAACGTCAAATCTCTATGGGATTATCCAGTCGACTATTCTATTAGCAATCTCTAAAAGAATGTTTAGAACTAGCTTCTAAACTTTACCACGGGCCCATGGTTTTATCTGATTGCTAATCATATGGACTACCTATGCTCTGGTACACAGAACTGACGGATCCTATCTTGATACACATAGGACACCCTGAGGATCTATCTACACCCAACGAACAGGTGGAGGTCTGATCTAAATAGATCGTTGACGTGACTGCCATCTAAGTGTAGAAGATGTCTCATGTGCCCATAATGGCATCTCAAGTATAAGAATCACAAGTGCTACTCAACCCGAGAAGATTCTTATTGACGTTGGTGTACCATCCATTAAGAATCTTCGGTGAGTCGTTCAGTGTTTATCCGCTATAAACACCTACACGTCTATACTAGTCTCCAATACTAATGGTTCATTGAGAAACCATTGGAATCATATATTCCAGTATACGACATGTACTAGTCTCAACGGGTTTACTATACTGACCAAGTAGTGTAAACCTTGACCAGGAACAGTCTGAGAACGACAACATCATGATACTACTCAATGTCAGTTGCGACGCTTTTGCAACAGTACCATGACTAATCATTCTAAGGTCATTACATCTTTACCATATAAAAAGATAGATTATATTATAGAAACTGCATATATTATTCATAATAATAATGTTTTACAGAAGTATTCAAAAGAAATACAACCGGGAATTGGCGCTCTGAGCACCAACCCCAACAAAATCTCCAACTTGCTCTAGTGCCATTAATGATTGTATCTAATACCCATCGACTCCACGTGTTTATCAAACAACTTCGGAGGTATGGCCTTCGTCAGCAGGTCTGCTACATTATCTTCACTCAGTACCTTGCACACGACAATGTCCCGTCGCGACACAATCTCTCGAATGATGTGGTACTTGTGTTCCACATGCTTCGACTTCTGATGCGCCCTCGGTTCCTTTGCTTGCGCAATGGCTCTAGTATTATCACAGTATAACGGAATCGCATTCTCGATACTTGGGACAACTCCCAATTCTGTGATAAAGTTCTTTATCCATACAGCCTCTTTTGCAGCTTCAGAAGCTGCAATATATTCCGCCTCAGTGGTGGAATCAGCTGTCGATCCCTGTTTGGAACTCTTCCAACAAACTGCACCTCCGTTAAGGGTAAAGACAAATCCAGATGTAGACTTTCTATCATCGGGATCTGATTGGAAATCAGAGTCTGTATACCCATTAACCTGCAGTTCGTTTCCTCCATAAATTATTAACTTATCCTTGGTACCTTTAAGATACTTTAGGATATGTTTAATGGCCATCCAATGGTCATTACATGGCATACATTATGCTACCCAAACACGAAGCATAAGGTTGGTTAGACATTCTAACCTTCTCATCTTCTGTTTGTGGACACATCTTCTTAGAAAGATGAATCCCATGTCTGAACGGTATGTTTGCTGTCTTACAGTTACCAAAACTATACCGTTCCAAGATCTTATCTATGTATGTTGATTGGGATAACCCAATCAGCCTCCTTTGTCTATCTCTATAGAGTTTTATCCCTAAAACATAGGAAGCTTCTCCCAGGTCCTTCATGGAGAAATTCTTACAGAGGTATGCTTTGACGCTTTGTAAAATACCTAAATCATTCCCAATGATTAGGATGTCATCAACATATAGGACTAAAAATACGACCATGCTCCCACTGGCCTTCTGATACACACATGATTCTTCTGAATTCTTGAGAAAACCAGACGATCTAATAATCTCGTCGAATCGAAAATTCCAACTTCGTGAAGCTTGTTTAAGTCCATAAGTGGACTTCTTAAGCTTACACACCATGCCCGGGTTTTCGCTGGACACAAAACCTTCCGGCTGTTCCATATAGATTTCTTCATCAAGAAATCCATTTAGAAAAGCCGTTTTGACATCCATTTGCCAAATCTCGTAGTCATGATACGCAGCTATAGAAAGCAAAATCTGAATAGACTTAAGCATTGCTACTGGTGAAAAAGTTTCATCGTAGTCGACGCCAGGTCGCTGCGTGTAACCTTTTGCTACCAATCGGGCCTTGTAAGTTTCAACCTTACCGTCAGGCCCGCGCTTCCTCTTGTAAACCCATTTACATCCGATAGGAACAATTCCTTCGGGAAGCGGAACCAAGTCCCAAACTTGATTCTCATGCATTGAGTCTATCTCGGATTTCATGGCACTTTGCCATTTCACGGAGTCGATGTCCAACATCGATTCTCTATAGGTGAAATGATCTATCTTTTCAACTAAGAGAACATCCAGACTCTTTTCTTGTATCAAATACAAGCGATCAGGAGGTCTAGATACCATTTTCGACCTACAGAGTGTGTGTGTTGAAGGTCCTTCATCTACTTGAACTTCAGGTTCCTCCGTTGGTTCGTTGTTTTCAGGTTGGACTTCATCAAGCTCAACCTGTCTATGATTACCACATTCTGACAAAAATTCCACTTCTAGAAATTTTGCGAAGCGAGCTACGAACACATTTCGATGCTCGGTATCATAGAACAGATATCCCCTCGTATTCGAAGGATATCCGACAAACCTAAACTTTTGCCCTCGAGGCGAAAGCTTATCTTGCTGAGTCACCCTGACATAGGCAGGACTACCCCAAACCTTAATATAATTAAGATTTTGTCTCCTACCGAACCATATCTGATACGTAGTCGTAGGAAAAGCTTTCGAAGGAATCTTGTTCAAAAGATATGCGGCTGTTAAGAGAGAGTAGCCCCATAAGTAATAGGGCAAATCTGTGAAACTCAACATTGATCGGACCATATCCAATAAAGTCCGATTTCTCCTCTCAGACACTCCATTGTGATGTGGAGTACCTGGAGGAGTATATTGAGGGAGAATCTCATTCTCCTTCATATAATCCATGAACTCACCACTCATATATTCGCCGCCTCGATCTGATCGAAGACATTTAATATATTTACCAGTTTGTTTTCCTACTTCATTTCGAAACTCTTTGAACTTTTCAAAGGTTTCCGATTTATGTCTCATCAAATAGACATAACCATACCGTGACAGATCATCGGTAAAGGTAACGAAGTACGAATAAACACTGTGAGCAGTTTGACTTAGTGGACCACATACATCAGAATGTACGAGTTCCAGTAAGTTAATGGCATGGTGTCCAACACCAGAAAATGGGACTTTGGTCATTTTACCCTGAATACAGGATTCACAAGTTGGATAGGATTCAATGGTGAGATCTGGTATCAAACCATTCCTAACCAATTGGGTAAGGCGTTTAACGCCAATGTGACCAAGCCTCATATGCCAAAGTTCAGTATTATTAATTACAGGTAAACTACGTTTATTAACTCCAGTATTTAATATATCTTTTGAAGTTTGCAATGCATAATGACCATGCTGGTTTGGACAACAAAGGATCTGAATATTATTACTATCATATAAATATAAAGAACTGTTCTTAATATTAATACAAAAGCCTTCTGTATCCAATACAAAAAATGATATAATATTAGCTACACATTCAGGTACAAAATGGCATTCATTTAACAAAAGTGTCTCATTCGGCAATGAGATCTCGCATACTCCCACTACAACTGCATCCAAAGAGTCTCCACTCCCGAACCGCAACTGCATCTCCCCGGGCTTCAGCCTCATACTTTCCTTCAGCACCTGCAACGAATTGCAAATGTGAATGGGACAAGCAGAATCTAAAATCCAGTTGGATGTAACGGCTTCACAAGCCAAAGATAAATCAATAACTGGAAAAATAAATGTACCTGATGTAAATGCTCTATCTCTCCTCAACTGGGCGATGTAATCAGGACAGTTCCTTTTCCAATGCCCGACTTTGCCGCAGTGGTGGCATTTGTCTTCAGAAGCCCCCTTGGGCTTAGCTATCTTCGCCTGTTGTTGAGGACCAAAAGCCTTCTTCTTCTTTCCTTTCTTCTTCTTTCCCTTGGACCATCCTTGGGAAGAAACAGAAAGAGAAGTAGTTCTAGGAGGGCAAGTCGGTACTCCCTTCTTAAGGTCCTCTTCTGCCGTGAGCAACATCCTATGTAGCTCCTGGTAGGTACAGACAGTCCCATTCATATTGAAGTACATCACGAACTGGCGATATGAAGCTGGAAGCGAACCAAGAATGACACTCCTACCGAGGATGTCATTCAAGATGAGATTATGTTGCCTCAACTGATCGATCAAATCGATCATCTGAAGAACATATGGGCTAACATCTTGCCCCTCATCCAGACGCGCATGGAACAGTTCCATTGCTACTTTGTGAACAATCACTTGTTCTTGGTTCTCAAACGATTGTCTCAATCGCATCATCATACTATAGGAATCTAGCATACCATAATATTGTTTCTTGAGTTTCGGAGATAGTGAACTAATGATGTATGATTTAACCCTTAAATCATCATCCTTCCAAGTTTCAAAAACTTGGCGTTCCTCCTCCGAAGCATCCGCACCCACAGCAAGGGGCAACGGACCCTCAAGAACATATCCCAGCTTTTCGGAATCGAGGACAATCCTCAAATCCAATTCCCAGTCAGCGAAGTTCTCAGCGCTTTTCAGTTTGTTCGCATCAAGTATACGCGCAAACTGATTTGTGGATTGTTCCGCCATCGCCAATCTATCATATAGATCACGAAAAACGGTTAGTAGAAATTAAGCAGTTTCATATAATATCAAAAGCATAAACTAGATCATGGATTTTTAATCTAAAAATGCCTCTCCCACTAAATCATGCAATACTGTAGTCCCCAAACAGAATACAAAGATTTAATATTTAAATTAAATACAAATAGTGAAAAGTGGATCCCGTGAATATATTTCAGCTCACAGCAGAGGCACGGTCTCGCCTACGTATATTCATCAGGTAGACAACTCATTTGTCAATCACTCAATAGTGACTCCTGGGTTTCCGGTCCTGGTCGTTTCTCGTTGTCGCTGCGAAGGCAGGCCCACAAGGAGACGTACCAAGGTTAAACTCATCAATGATAAACTCAAGTTACTTACGTAATCCTGACAGCTAGGGCACGTTCAGAATTCCGCTTTCGCTTGAATTTATCTAGTATCTGATATACATCCGGTATAAATAAATCTCTATCGGCTACACCCTCACAACAGAGGCACGGTCTCGGATGTAGTCACAGAGAAGTATTCATAAACCGTATTGACAAGATGGACCACATAACATGCATCAAATACATAATTACATTAAAACCTTATTAATTAGGGATTTTCCGCTAAGTGTCATACACCCTAAATCTAACCAAATTAGATTATAATAAGCATGTATAAAGTCAAGAAAACATGATTAAACATTGATTTAATTAAAGCTAATCATTTTAGGGGGCCTAGAATCAGACTCGCTCTGATACCATTTTGTTGGGGTTTTTAGGGGCTGAATCCGGTAACGCAGCGGAAGCGGTGGAAAATCAGATTTTCCGATTTCAAAAATTTTTCTCATATTAATTAAATAAATATATTTATTTAATTATCCAATAATAAAATTATGAAAATAAAATTCAATAAATCATATTTAAGTGAATTTACCGAATTACCCTTACTTGGTATTTTTGTCCATTTTAGTCTGAAATTGATCAAATCAATTTTGAATGATTCTAAATCATTTCTAAGATGAACTTAGCATGTTCAAAACATCAAAACCCCAAAATCAACTAAAATCCCAATTTTCCCTCACTTGGCCGAGAGCCTCCATCAGGGGGGGTTTGTGCATTTTGTCATTTCATGCATCAAAACACATCAAGATGTAATCCAATCAACATGAAACTTTATATGCATCATATAAAAATCCAAATACACAACATAAATGAAAAGCCCCAAATTTGGATGAGGTCTTAAACCCTAATTTTTCAAATTCTTCAAAATGAACAAATTAGACCAAATTGGTTAAATCAATTACTTTAATCATCATTCTTCCATCCAATGAAAGTCTCAACACAATGAAACAACTCAAGATCAAATCTAGGTCATCTTAGAGTGGATCAAAAACTCTAGATTAGCAACAAGGTTTCCAAAAACCATAAAAGAATGCTTACAACTACAATAGTCACAAGCTTCATTCATCACACATGCTCAACACTTCCAACAAAAATTCCATCATCAAAAACACAAAGAATAAAGAAAAGAATAACTTAAGAACATCACAAGATGTAGCCTAGATCCTAAGGAACAATTTCCTTTCTAATAGTAAGTTTGAGAAAACTTACAAAATCCAAGCTTTTCTTTGGTTTCTTCTTTTCTTCCTCACTTTCTTTCTTTTTTTCTTTCAATGGAGTTTATGTCAAAGTGTATTAGGATAGAAATGAAATGAAAAATAAAACAATATATACTTGTTCAAAAATAAACCCTTGGCCGAATTCATCACAAGCATATACACCAATTTTCATTTCAATTTCATTTCAAGTTAATTTGCTTATCTTAATACAAATATCCAATAAACACTTTATAGATATTTATATTAAGTCAACAAAGGCAACTTCATCATTTAAACCAAATATCCAAAGTTAAGATATTTATATTTTAATTAATTTAATCATTTAACAATTAAATAATAATTAATTAATTAAATACAAATATATTAAATATATGTATTATATTTACATTAAATATCAAATACATATATTCATTTAGGATATAAGTCAAATATCTCAATTGACTATTAATTAATGTGTATTTAAATTAATCAAGTATTAAATGTAAATACACAATAATTAATCAAATGACTATCGGGTCCCTTTTGCACGTATCTTGCGTTTAACCTTTAAACGACTTTATAAATAATCAATATTATTTATTAATTGTTGCTCTAGTGCTCTACGAGTATGTTTCATTATTGAGACTCTCTAGATTCAGGTATATCCGTCACGAAATAAAATTTCGTGTCCATAATTTATCCACCCATAAATTATGACGATCACGGATAATCTCGCTGAATCATGCAGGTCTAGGTCATGGCAAATGTATAATTCCTACGTCACAGGTATCCGGATAAATCCCAGAGATATAGATGTAAACTTCAAATCTCTATGGGGATTATGCAGTCGACTATTCTATTAGCAATCTCTAAAAGAATGTTTAGAACTAGCTTCTAAACTTTACCACGGGCCCATGGTTTTATCTGATTGCTAATCATATGGACTACCTATGCTCTGGTACACAGAACTGACGGATCCTATCTTGATACACATAGGACACCCTGAGGATCTATCTACACCCAACGAACAGGCAGTGGTCTGATCTAAATAGATCGGTGACGTGACTGCCATCTAAGTGTAGAAGATGTCTCATGTGCCCACAATGGCATCTCAAGTATAAGAATCACAAGTGCTACTCAACCCGAGAAGATTCTTATTGACGTTGGTGTACCATCCATTAAGAATCTTCGGTGATTCATTCAGTGTTTATCCGCTATAAACACCGACACGTCTATACTAGTCTCCAAGACTAATGGTTCATTGAGAAACCATTGGAATCATATATTCCAGTATACGACATGTACTGGTCTCAACGGGTTTACTATACTGACCAAGTAGTGTAAACCTTGACAAGGAACAGTCTGAGAATGAAAACATCATGATACTACTCAATGTCAGTTGTGACGCTTTTGCAACAGTACCATGACTAATCATTCTAAGGTCATTACGTCTTTACCATATAAAAAGATAGAGTATATTATAGAAAATGCATATATTATTCATAATAATAATGTTTTACAGAAGTATTCAAAAGAAATACAACCGGGAATTGGCGCTCTGAGCACCAACCCCAACAACTGCTTCCTCCTCTAAGAATCAGCCATGGGTGTCCTCCATGGAAGCTCCAAGCTCCAAGCTTCACAATGTGATTCCTTGCTCATGAAAACACTACCCTATCACCTTTCTATTCCTCCATGAGTGTGCTAGCACTTAGATCTTGCAGCAAGATCATTTGCTTCTCCATTTTGCTCAGTCAAAACCAGAAAAACAGAGGAAGAAATCGGTCCAAGACCGAGAGAGAAGAATAGCAAGTTTTGGCTCCAAAAGCCAAAAAACGTAAAAGAGAGAGAGTGGGAAATAAAAATGTAAAAGGGTTTATATATTTTCCAAAAATTATTAAACCATCTACCATTTTTAATTTCCAAAAAGACAAGCATTAAATGCATTCTTTCAACCACCTCACATCAACTCACATCAACCAATCAAATGTCACATCACTTAAAGTGACATGTGATTTGACGTTTGATGTGACTAACGATTTGACGCTTGATTTGACTTGCATGCCGCACTCAAATTCGAAATGCGAATGCGCTCGCAAATAATCTCGGGCTCGGGTTCGCTAATTCTAAATTAACGTATTTTCCGTTGCGTCGTAATTAAATGATTACGCCTAGCGAAATCACTATTCACGTCGCTAACGAATTAATTCTAAATTAATTCGTTCACCCGAATTAAAATCTAATTTTAATTCCGCGTCGAAATCCAATTTCTTATAATATATCAAATATATTATTTTATCGATTAATTCCAAATTAATCGTTCTCTCTCTTAATTGATATTTTATCCCAGATAAAATATATCCGCAATTAATCCCATATTAATTTTCTCTCTCATTAAATTAATCCCAGATTAATTAAAGTGCGAGTCATACGTCATCGGCGAATCTTCGGGGAGCGACCCATGAGATCTCCGGATATGTTGGTAGTAAATCGGGTCATCGGACTATCCGAACACGGAAGTACCTCGTACTACGTTTACACCGATTCACAAGACAAGGTTGGCTTCTAGCAAAGCACCATGCCTACCCAATTCTCCAGAAACATGCTTACAGGAATAAACGATCTATATCAGGCGTAGTATACGTGGTATTGCGTATTTCGATCCAGTATCGGATGATCACGTGCTAGGCCTGGGGCTGGAATTGTGTCTGCCCCGTACGAAGCACATGTCGGATGTCTGGTAACTAGTCTCTATATCGGATAACTATGACCTAGTCATATTATCCCGATGACTGCAGTACTTAAGAGAACTAGCAATATATCCTACGTGACCATCATCTCCATTTGACTGGAGTGACACTTCCGTCTTAACATCACACCCAACACACTTCGATTCTCAATATACCCAGTATTGGCGTACACAGAACATGTTAAAGCCCTGGACGACCTCAACCAAAGTATATTGATTGTCGTATGTATTAGCGGTGCAAGTCTCAGGTTAAGACCAAATACACCTACCCTGATTTCGGAATTCCATAGACACATAGTCATACTACCAATGGAATTCCGAGGGGGTCTTATCCAGAGCGAAGCTGTTTCCCGTACCATCGGTGAAACACAACCTCCTATTACACTTGGATGAGTATCCTATACCCAAACATATGATAACTATGTCGTTGTGTCCTCACAACACGCACAAGTACAATACTAGTCTTTTACGTATTTATCGATGTCCTATCTCGATAATACTCTGACCAGGGATATTTAATGATTTATCCTTCGTGGACTGATACTATCTCATATCATTCTCAGTCCAGGAACAAATCATAGGGACCTCTCATCATTTATACATCTAGGTGATCTAATCACAAATGATAAGAGAGCAATCTCCTTTGTCACATAGTTAATTTGTACAACAACACCGTGATCTGTAAAAATAGTGACGCTATGGGTCATAATTGTCCAACAAATAGTTGAAGATTGAAGTTGCTTCTGGCCGAGAGAATGAGGGAAGCACCAATTCATTCTTTGAAGCAGAGAAGAATGAGGGGAAACCGAAATTAGAGATTTTAATAAACATTTAGCGTCGAATTATTTTCATTTTAGTGTCGAATATTTCGACGCTAAAAAAATAGCGGTACTTAATGAAATTTTTCGGGGGAAAATAAAAGTTTTACCTTTAGTGTCCAAATATTTCAATCGACGCTAAAGTTTAACTTTTAGAGTCGACATTATATTTCGACGCTAAATGTCATTATTTTAGCGTCGACATTATATTTCGATGCTAAATGTCATTATTTTAGCATCGATATTATATTTCGATGCTAAATGTCATTATTTTAGCGTCGATTTAGTATTTCAATGCTAAAGCGTATGATAAATTATTTTAATAATAACAAAAACTAACTTTCAACCGATGTACATGACAACAACAACACCAATCATACATGATGATAGTAATTGAAAACAACAATCAAATTCATAATAATAGTATAAATTATTCATGCATCACGTCATATACTAACTAGATTAGTCACTATTATCTTCGGTATTTGAGGATTCGTGACTTGACTCGAAGTCATCTTCAGTGTCAAATTCTTCTTCAATTGCTACTTCCACGCTAACTTCAGAATGAGGAATTATCTCAACGTCTGTATTATCTCGAGTTAATGTGATATTTTCAGGAATGGTGACATTTGGTACATGAAATATCTATTCAGGAACTTCGAAGTTGTCAGAGACTTCTTGTGTATCATCTGATATTTCAACACTATCTTTCTCCTGCGTGTCCCAAATGCCCCTATGTTGTAACTTTTCTACCACCATCCGTCAATTTCCTAACTTTGGATCAGATATATATATATCACTGACCGTGCTTGGGTACAAAAAATGTATGGATCATTCTTGTACCAAAAACGTTGAACATTAATTGACGTTACATGATTACTAACTTGAATTCTCCTCTTTCTGGCATTTGTGTCAAACCACTTGCATTCGAATAGCACAATATGTCGTCTGGGTCTTTATATAAACTCAATGACTAATTGCAACACTCCATAGAAGTCAATAATACCTGAGCCGTGTTCTCCTTGGATTACAATTCCATAATTCTGAGTCACATGAGCAACATCTCGCTGTTCGGTATGAAATCTAACTCCGTTCACAATGCATCCACTGTATTCATAAGCCTGCTTTTGAGGGCCATAAGCCAAGGAAACCAACGAGGAGGACGAGTCCAATTGACCATTTTGCACTTGGTTGTTTATCTAACAATGAGAGAAATATATGTGTTAATATAACAAACTGAAATATTTAATGTTAGGATAAAAATACATATACAAGGTTAGGCCTTACAGTTATCTCAAGCCATTTAGGAAATTATTTTTTGTGTGTTCTATCAATGTTATGTTCACCACCACATTGCAGCATTGTAATACGTTGCCTACAAAAAATGAGTTAGGTTAATGTATGGCAAAAAAAATATAGTTATGCACCAAAAAGATTTACGTTAAATACGGTTGCACTTTATCGCAATTACTCAATATAAACCAATGCACACGTTGAACTTCCTCAAATGTTAGTAATTTGACACCTACTGCTTCAAATGGTCTGCAATTTTGATGGAACACTGTGATATCTTGCTTATTACTTGCATCTCCATCATAGTTTCGTGGCCGACGATTAAAATGAGTTTCAATATTCTGCATGTACATCGAACAAAATGTTATTGCTTCACTGATTACAACAACTTCTGCTATTGACCCTTCAGATCGCGCCTTGTTTTTCGCATATTGTTTGTAATGTCCTAAAGCCCTGCAGATATGACAACAAGTTTGCATTAATAATAAATTCAATGCACAATAAAAATTTAAGAATGTAATATTTAAAACTGTATAGTACCTCTCAATTGGATACTTCCATCTATAATGGACAGGACCTCCCTTCCTAGCTTCAGCCGGTAAATGCACGGCCAGATGTACCATCACATCAAAACCAACAGGTGGCAAAATTCACTCCAGCTTGCATAGGATTATCACGATTCCTTGCTCAAGTTCGTCAATAACAGATGTGGTTAATGTCATCTGACATAATTGTTTAAAGAAGCCACATAGATCAAGTACGACGTCACATATATTCGGGGGCAGATAAGGTCAAATGCCAACAGGAAGGAGAATCTCGAGAAGCACATGACAATCGTGACTCTTTAACCCCGTTATTGTATCATCTCTGACCCAAAGCCCAATATTCGATGCATAATCATCAGGAAATTTAACCATTTTCAGCCAATCACAAAATGATTTTCTCTCTGATTGAGTTAGCACATAACTAGCAGGTGGCTTAATAAGACCTCGAGAAGTGACTTGTAAATGCAATTCACTGCGAATTATAAGATCTTGTAGGTCCAATCTAGCATTTACAATGTCTTTTGTCTTACCCGGAATATTGAATAGTGTGCCCACTAAACTCTCACATATGTTTTTTTCTATATGCATTACATCCAAATTATGTCGCAAACTCAGAGTCCCACAATATTCTAACTCAAAGAAAATATTATTTCCTGTCCAATTCAACTCTTCAAGATGACGTTTTCGATTTTTATCTCTATTATTAGGATGTTTACCTGGTGTGCTGTCTCTGAGATGTTGATGTTGGCAAAGTATGTCGAATCTAGACAATGGACTGGGCATACTCTGAGGTTCATGTTGACCGTTAAATAATTTACTCATCCGCCAATGATGACTCAACTCAAGAAATCTCATGTGCCATGTGTATCCTATTTTATTCCGTAATCGTTGCGAAGGTGTTTGACCCGCACAAACTGGACATGCCATGTATCCCCTAGTGCTCCATCTAGATAATGAACCATAAGCTGGAAAATCATTAATGGTCCATAATAATGCAGCATGCATTTGAAAATAATGCTCGGAAGCTGCATCATAGGTATGCACACCCATATTCCATAATGTTTGTAACTCCTCGATCAATGGTCTCAAGTAATTAATTATATCCTTACCAAGGGAACGTGGACCAGGGATAAGCAATGACATAAACATGAATGGATCATTCATACATTTCCATGGAGGTAAGTTATATGGAATAACAATAACGGGCCACATGCTATAAGAGTTGTACATATTCCCAAACGGGTTAAAACCATCACAAACAAGACCTAACCTAACATTACGGGGTCCTCAGCGAAACGAGGGTACATGTCATCAAATTCCTTCCACTCGATTCCATCCGCAGGATGTCTAAGTATGCCCTACGCACCGATCCTCTTTTCATGATGCCACATCATGTCACTCACTGTGTGTCGTGACATGAACAACCTCTGCAGCCTGGGCGTTAAAGGGAAATATCGTAATATCTTTTGAGGCACTTTCTTCCCCATACCACAGACTTTGTACCGACTTTCACCACATATCAGAAAATATTCAAGTGATTCATACTCGACATGAAATAATACATAGTCATACTTACAAACATGAATGGATTCATACCACATTCACAGATCACACAACATTTTCTTTGCCTCGTAATACGACTTAGGCAATTCACTTCCAACCGGTAACATTTGCCCCAGTAACTCTAGCATCATATCAATACTTTTGTTGGTCATTCTGTTGATCACTTTAATGTGTAATAATTTCACAACGAAATTCAAGATCGACATTCTAGCACCTTCAAATGGAATTTTTTTTGCCTCATCAAGTAGTTTACTAAATAAATTTTGATCATTTCCACTTAACACTGACATGTCACCTCTAACACTATGACAAAGTTGTGGACCTTGTAAGTCATGCAAAGCATTGGTTATCTCATCGTTTACAGGTTGATTGTAACTACTGCTCCCTTCACCAGAATCAATAAACCGTGACTGAGAATTATACTACTCACCGTGATAAATCCACGTACGGTAAGTTGGTGATATTCCCGACATTTATAAATGATTATGAACTTCATCTAACTGTTTTCTTTTCCTATTCAAACAATTTGTACATGGACACTGAACTCGACCTTCTGCATCAATGTGTTGCTTTGCGACTTCCATGAACTCATACACTCCATTACGATATTCAACACTCAATCTATCCAGCGAGCTCATCCAATTTCTATCAATTTCAGCGAAATACCTAAATATAATAATATAATTATTAAACATCATATTACACTCATCAACATTACTAATTCATTAATTATTTATTTAAGCATATACATATATATATTTAGTTGATAAATTAAATAGTTGACAGAAAAAATATATTTAGTTAATTAATTAAATAATCTACATATATGAATCATAAACCACTAACAAAAAGTATATAATAAACATAATCATAAAAATGAAAATAATAAAGAAATATGAAAGAAGATTTACCTTATGGAAAATTGATTACAATTTTAATGAAAATTTATAGGAAAGTTGTGAGGTTGTAGATGAGAGATTCTCATATTTTAGAGGATGAAATTGAAGAGAATGAGAGAAAAAATAGAGGGGGAGAAGGGTTGGTGGCATTCTGTATTTTAATCTATCTTTAGCGTCGAATTTAATGATTCGACGCTAACTGTCATATTTTTAGCGTCAAATCTCCTATTTCGATGCTCAATATCTGATTTTTAGCATCGATATTAAATTTAGACGCTAAATATTAAAGGATTGTCGGTGGCATCTTCATAAACCTTTAGCGACGCTACTTCGTCGATGCTAAATTTCAAGTTTTTGGCGTCGAATATGATTTTTGATGCTAAAAGTATAATATTTAGCGTCGCAATTTTATGTCGACGCCAAAGATTATAGGAATAGTTAAAAAAACGTTAGCGTCGAATAATTTTCGACGCTATAAGTCTTACTTTTAGCGTCGATATGTGATTTCGACGAAAAAAGTTGAATATTTGGCGTCGAATATGATTTTAGTCGCTAAATCCTGATATTTGGCGTCGAATATTAATTACGACGCTAAAAGTGATTATTTGTGTCGAAAGTGGTTTCGACGCTAAATTATTGGACGCTAAAGGCCATAATTTTTGTTGTGCCTCTATTAGGCGAAGTATGAAATTCATGAAGCAATTCTGGTATCCTTGAGGACGTGGGGGAAGAACTAGTCGATTTTTTAATAATAACAGTCATTTCCGCACTGAGAATGGTGGGTGACTACTTGGGGCTGCTAACAATTTTAAGAAAATTTCGTAGAGCTTCGAGTCTTGTTGAATCTCGCGCTTCAAACCCTTCAAACCATGACACTGGCAGACAAATATGGCTCCAAAATAAATCGGCTCCATAGTTTCTGTATTAAGCAGTGGAGTCGTCTCTGGAAAATTGTTAGACTTCGAAAGCCCCTCCTCTCGCTCATGAATTCTAGACAGGGCATCAACAGCCTTGTTCTCGTTCCCTAATTATAAATGATATAGAATTGGAACCCTGCTAATTTAATTAGCCATTTATGTTGTTCTTCCATCACTATCCGTTACTCCAAAAAATGTTTGAGACTGGACTGATCAATTTTGATGATAAAATGATGGCCAAGTAGATAATGCCGCCATTTGAGGACGGCCTTTACAATGGCCATTAACTCCCGTTCATATAATGACTTCTCTTGCACCCTTGGAAACAAATATTGACTGAAAAATGCTACGGGTCGACCAAACTGTATGAGGACAGCCCCAATTCCCACCCCAAAGGCATCTGATTCTACCAGAAATGGTACCGAAAAATCTGGCTGAGCGAGTAATAGTAGTTCCACCATGGCTTGTTTCAGTCTCTCAATAGCTTCATGCGCTTCAACCCCCCACTGGAAGTTATTCTTCTTTGTTAAATTAGTCTAAGGCCTTGCTTATCTCTCATAATCACGAACGAACCTCTTATAATACCTTGTGAGACCAAGAAATCCCCAAAGTCCTATAAAATTAGAAGGGACTGACCAATTGATCATGCATTTTATTTTGCTCAAATCAGCGGCCACTCCATCGCTGGAAATGACATGACCGAGATATTCCACTTTGGGCTGACCAAACAAGCATTTTTTTTTTCAAATGAGGACCAGCTGATGTTGTCGTAATACGCTAAAAATGGTACCCAAATTTTCCAAATGCAACTCTTCGGTCGAATTGTAAATGAGGATGTCATCAAATAAGACCATGACAAACTTCTTCAAAAAAGGCCTGAAAATATGGTTCATCAAAGGGAAATTGGATGGTGCATTGGTGAGTCTGAAAGGCATCACGAGGAACTCATAGTGCCCGTCATGAGTTATAAATGCCATCTTCTCGGTGTCATTTGGCTTAATTCTGATTTGATGATAACCCAATTTCAAATCCGGCTTAGAGAATATCTTGGCTCCCCCCAATTCATCCAACAACTCATCGATAACCGGTATAGGAAATTTATCAGGGACTTTCAAGTTGTTTAAAGCCCGATAATCTACATAAAACCTTCATCCACCATCTTTTTTTTTACTAGCATGACTGGACTGGAATAAGGACTAATGGTAGGTTTTATAAACCTAGCAGCAAGCATCTATTGCATTATCTTCTCTATCTCATTTTTTGTGCATACAGGTACCTAAAAGGTCGAACTCGAGGCGGTGTGGCCTCTTCTATTAGCCGAATGGCATGGTCTTAATCTCGAGCCTGGGGAACGCGAATGGGTTGATCAAAAATGGAGGCGAAAGTATCTATTATATATTGGGCCTTTTTTGGAACCCTTACCTCTATATTGTTATCATATGTAGTCTTCATGACACTAAATTCGAGCATATAACCAATACCCCCTGCCTTAAATCATTTCATCATAGGCTTGAGTGAAAACCAAAGTCTTCGATAGAGAAGGATCCCCTTGTATCACAATCTTTTTCCCCTCCAATGTCACAATCATCGTCAAATTATGGTAATTGGCAGAAAATTCTCCTAGTTTGGCCAACCAAGGCACTCTCAAAACCACGACCGCACTACCGATTTCAAAAGAATAGAAGTCCTCTATTACTTCCAGATTCGGCAAATTCAGCTTAACTCTTCTACACATACCCTCTCTTTTAACATAGAAACCATTTCCAACCTTCACTCCAAACTTCCTATTTCCTTCAACTGTTATCCCTAACTTCCCAATTAACTTATTTTATATGATACAGTTGGAGGCTCCACTGTCAATCATGATGACTACCTGATCTCCCTGAATTAGCCCCTTAAGTTTGAGAGTCTTACTTGTGGGAGCAATACCCACTATCGAGTGCATAGAGAAAGCCATGCCATTTTCTTTCTCCTGAACTGGTTCTAGGGTTTGATCGTGTGCTTCTTCGGTAATGGGTGTTGGGATATATGCCCAAGAGCATAATGTAATATGTAAACGAGATTATATTTTTGAAGTAATAAACAATGTGGTTATTCATTTATTAAAATATTGATTTTAAAGTTGCATATTATAAATTATCATGTATGACCTTGGATACTAAATGTACTTTCAGATTCAGTATATAAGTGTTATACATAAGAGGATTTAAATATGAAATTAGTAATCTTAAATAGTCCGTAGAGAGCAAACGTAAACAGACACTTTATTTGTGGTTTATCTACAGTTTTGGTCCATTTCATATTATATGACAACTTTGATCTGTATTCGTTCATGTGGTGACATGGGAATGACGGCACCTTTATGATACGATTATATAGGACTGGACTAAGATAGAAATGATTTTCTTTTAATATCTGTTAAATAAAGAAATTCATATCAGTCTAATAGATGATCATATATGGGTTGATCTTAATCCTGAGTGTACTACAAACTCCTGCATGGCAGGCTATGTCCTTTTATTTACAAAAGTGAGGTTAGTGAAGCAATCCCGACCAATAGCTACATATTTTGGGGGCATGATTTGGTGTGTAGTTGTGGACGTTTTACATAGATATGAAATCTACTCCTTTCATGCGAGAAGTAGATGATTATCTTTCTTAAGGGCTGATTCGGTACTTGAACGGTTAGAGCACTCAAGTCTTTCTATTACGAATAGAAAGATTAATATTCATAATAGTTATGAATAAATCGTTCATTAGAGAATCAATGATACTTATGACACAAAGTAATTAGAGGGGTATAACGAACATTTTGACCCGGCTCTAATTATGAGATACTCGTGGAGGGTCAATCTGTATGCAGTGATTATATCGGTGGATGTCGTTGACTTTCGGCATAAAATATATCTGCAGTGACGAGAGTGCAGCTTTAGGTTTTTAGTGGAATAACCTAAAGTTAATAATTCGAAATATTTAATTAAAGAGTTTTAGTTAATAATTAGAGATTATTGGAGCTCAGAACTGTAGGTCCATTTGGTCCCCGTGTTAGCTCGTTACACTATAGGAATCCATGGAATAATTGGATAATCCAATTATGAACTCACTTGAAAAATAATAAATAATTGAGAATTATTTATTGATATAATTATTAATTTGATTAATAATTATATAATGTCACATTATATATTAAAGTGTTTAATATATAGTTTTTATATTAATGATTATTAGATAATCATTTAATATAGGATTTGATTTTAAATTAAATTTGATTTAATTCAAAATTAAATATTTAATTTATATCATGATATAAGTTACATGTTAAATTTTAATTTCAAATTAAATAATATTTGATATTATATTTAATTTTAAAATTAATAATTTTGTTGTGACAAAAATGCCATTAGCCAATATTTATATTTGCGATTAGGGTTATGGTTAATTTTGTAAATATACATTTAATTAACCTAAACCCTAAATATAAATAGGAAAAAAAAAAAAAAACCTAGCATCACTTTCTCATTCTCAATAAGATTGAAAATGAGAAGAAAAAGAGAAAACAAAAAGTCAGAAAATTTCTCAAGAAAATTTTACTCAAGTGAGTTGATCTGAGCCCCCTCACGGATTTTTGGTGGTGAGACATAACACGAAAAATCGAGTGGTAGATCACACATCATTCGGCACTATCAACAAACTGGACGCAGGCTTCACGGCAACAAGAATCTTTAATCAAAAGAAACTGATCAATCTGCGCATGTGGAGCGCATGGTAAGCCTTGCATATTTCTGTTTAGAACAAAATCAAAATAGCAAATACAAAACTGGATGCGCACACTTAATGAAATTGCATAGTGGATGATGTGGCGTTGAATGAAAATGGGATTTTGTCAACTTGTGGCTAATCAAGCAATATGCGTATGATCAAATGTTGATGCTACATGCGCTTTAAATGTTGATGCTTTATTTGATCTATTCAAATGTGCGATAGCAATAATCAAACATACATGTCACGCATCATGTATGGTCTCAGAAGGCAAACAGTCACTATAAATGGTTCATGAAATTTTATTGAATTGAACAAGGGGCAATTTTAAATGGCTCGGGTGTGATTATTCATGTGCGAATATGAGAGATAAATGCAGATATGAGAGATAAATGCAGGGTTATTCGGATCTAGAATTTTTGGATTGAAATTTTTTTGATTTATATGAGGAGAGCAGAAAAATTTTCAAGGCTGATCCCGGGTGCCTGAGCCGCTTCCGTTGCGCGAGGGAAAGCATTTCCTACAATTGACATCAAGAGAGAGGTTGAAAAGTATTCCAACTCTTCTTTTTTTAATTTTAATTATGCGATAATTAATGTGTTTATTTTTATGTATGAGATACATGAGAAATAAAAATATTATATGTTATAAGAGTGGGCATAAAATTAAATAAATATATTTTATGAGATAAAATAATTCATGTGATGATATTTATTTATTTTAAATGCTTTGGTCGTAAATTGTTCTGGTTTTTTGATTTTAATAGTGTTTTTTGGAAATATAAGGCCATAAGACAATTTTAGGAATTAATTACAAATGTTGTATTTAATTTTACTATGTAACTTATGGATCGCATTGCCAAGGAGGACACTAAAGTAGTAATTGAGCAATATTTGGTAAATGTGGATTGTGGTATGGGAAGCTATGGTAAGCATTGGCATGGTGAGTTCGACAGCGACGTGTGGAGGTGATTACCACATGAAAGCATGTCTTACTCCATAGTGAGCACACGACTACTTGAATCATTATATCCATATATTGCGAATGTTACTACTCGAGGAGCAAACTTTCCGCAGGACAATCGATGGAGTCAAGAGTTGAAGACCAAGGAATATCTTGGGTATTTTGTGTATTAATTAGATTAATATAGAAAACCAAAAAGTTTGATAAATGGATTAGTTCTTGTTGTATGTATGTTTACAATTCAAATTATTTGAATAACATGTCATATAGCATAGGATGCCCACCCATGCATTATAACATGCCATGACATTAAATGCATGTTGGTTTAATCTAAGCATAAAAGTTATGCAAAATTTAAAATAGTTAAAAATTTAGATTAATACTTGCAAATAAATTAAACAGTTTAATTTGAATAAGTTTAAAATTTGGAAATTCGTGAAAAGACAATTGGTAAGAGACTAATTATTTAATTTAGTATATAGGATGGAAACCCAATTCCATAGCCGATCCCGAATGGACGGTAATATGGTCTGCACTCGGGATACAACTACACGTACCAATTAAAAATAACATAAGTCTCCTACACGTAATTAAATAATTGTCTAATTCCGAATTTTATTTTAAACTTAAAATAGTGAACTAAATTTTAAGAGTTCAAATTGAAATAGCTCACTAAAAAGAACACTTAACTAAATTGTTTAATTAAGGTATTAATTTGCACTAATAAGCATTAGTGAATAAAATTTTAAGTGTTAAAATTTGGAGATATCACTAATCATCAACTAGTATTAATTAGTTTATGTTTTTAGTCGTGCATAATCTAAATGAATTAAATACTAGTGCAATAGAAACCTTAAACTATAAAATAGTGAGTGCGAGTGAAATATATGACAATATAACCCGCGATCTCCGTTGTTATTCCGAAAACGTGAAATTCAAAAGGCGCATTGAGACGGCTTTATTTTCGTCCCCCTACGGATGGTGTCCATTTTGGGTCAATATCAGGTTTGGATTCCGAGAGGATAGGGATTCTAGATGTATCTGGTGAATTGACCTACCATACGGCATCACTTCACCAATTAATTCCAAGGGTCCCGAAACGACGGGTTGTAGGAAATGCTATCCTTGCACAGCGGAAACGATTTAGGCATACATATCGTTCTTGAAAATATTTTCTGCTCTTCCCTTGAACTGCTAATTGTTACTGCCACCACCACTGAAATTTTACTTCAGTTTTAGACAAAATTCCAGCCCCAAAATAGCCCGGAACAGTCCCCGAACAGCCCTGAACAACTGGACAAAAACTAGACTGTTTTGGACTCGATTCGCGCCCAACGCACTGTAGAAACAGCCCCCGAAATGTGTGGACTATGGTTGTATTTTAGTTCTGATTTTTCACTTGAAAACAGCCCAAACACGGCCCAAAACATCATAAAATATTCCCGAAAAAACTTGGATTAATACAAAACCAAATCGAGTTCTGTTTCACGAAGTATAGGGGCGGCAATGATCAAAACAAAGCCACACTATCGAGTACAACAAAAATGAGATGAAGAAGATGATTAGTTCGACACCACAAAGTCTTCTGAGTTATAACTCGTTACCATCGGAAACTAGTGTGGGCTAGACACACAAAATCAATCCCTAAACTATTTAGAGATGAATGTCACAAAACAACTTTTGTTATTTTTATTTTTATTTATCTTTTTGTTATTCTTTTGTTTTCTCAACCACTTGAGAGGATTTGGAGAAGAAGAAGATGGAGGCTAGGGTTAGAATGAAAGGCTTAGGCAAAAAGAAAAATAAATCTTCTTTTAATTAGGGTTAATTGTTTCCAAAACAAACAAAATCTTTTCCATTTTCCATCTCAAAGAATCGGCCAAGAAAGGGATTTTTCTTTAGTTTTTGTAACAATTGTATTAACTTTCATAAAGTCAATATATGTTATAAAAATAAAAAGTTAATACCTTATAAAAAGATTTAACTTCCAAAATAATGTCAAGGGTTTCCAAAACCCAAAAATTGGAATTCCTAATTTAACTTTACATTAAATAAATATGGAATTCCTAATTTGACCTTACATTAAATTATATATTATATAATTTAATATATTTGTTTAAATATCATATATTTAATAAAATCATATATTAACTTTTAATATAAAGTTTCAAGTGTGATAAAATAATAATATTATTAATCATATTAATAATATTTATACCTTTGTGAGTATATAATTGGACTATCCAATTATATTATATCTTCTATAGTAGAATGAGCTAGCACGGGGACCAAATGGACCTACGGTTCCGAGCTCCAACAATCTTGAAATATCAATTAAGCTCTTAATTAAATATTCTGAATTATTAACTCCGGGTTATTCCACTGAAAACCTGAAGTTACACTCTCGTTGCTGCAGATGGTATATTAAGCCGAACCAAGTCGGTGTCCATCGATATAGTCACCACATACAAATTGACCATTCACGAGTAACTCGTAATTAAAGTCGGGTCATAATGTCTGTTATACTCCTTTAATTATTTATACCTTAAGCTCCATTGATTCTCTAATGAACACATAACCATTATGAATTTTAATCTTTCTATTCGTAATCAAATAACTTGAGTGCTTAAATCGTTCAAGTACCGAATCAACTGTTAAGGAAGATACTCATCTACTTCTCACAAGAAGGAGTGAACTCCATATCTATGTAAAATGTTCCCAGCTACACAACAAACCATACCCTCAAAGTACGCAGCTATTGGTTGGGACTGCTACACCAACCTCACCTTTGTAAATCAAAAGACATAGTCTACCATGCATTAGATCGTAGTACAATCAAGATTAAGATCAATACATATATAACCATCTAGTATATCAAAATGACTTTCTTTGTTTAACGGATATTATAAGAATGTCATTTCCATCTAGGTCCAGTCCTATATGATCACATCATACAAGGTGCCTCCATTCTCATGTCTCTACATGGATGATCTCGGATCAAGGTCACCATACAAATATCAAATTAACCGCAGCTATAGATAAACCAAAAACAAAGTACCTATTTTTTTTTGCTCTCTATGGACTATTTAAGATTACTAACTTCAGACATAAATCCTCTTGTGTATAACACTCATACACTAAGCCTGAAGGCATATAAGTAATCTAGGGTAATCAAGATAATTTATAATATGCGAAATTAAAACAAACACTTTGATAAATGAATAATGCATCATTTTATTTCAAAATTTATAAAGCGATTTGCATTACATGAAGCTATAGAGAATACATCCCAACAATCTCCTACTTTCACTAGAGCAAATGAGACATGTCACGTAATCTTTGACCATCTAGGTGACCTTCAAACACTTTAGCTGACAAGGTCTTTGTAAACAGATCAGCCATGTTCCTTTGAATTTCCTCTCTATATATTTTCTCTTCTTGTGGCTTCTTGGTTCTTTGAATTTGCCACTGCACCACTATTATCGTAATAAAGTGTGAGTGGTTTATTCATATCTGGAACAACTTCCAGATCTCCCAAGAATTTATGAAGCCAGATTGCTACCTTAGCTGCTTCACAAGCAGCTACATACTCAGCCTCCATGGTGGAGTTAGCAATGCAAGATTGCTTTACACTCTTCCATACTATAGCCCCACCACATAGGGTAAAAACTGATCCAAATGTTGATGTCCTAGAATCGATATCTGTCTGAAAATCAGAGTCTGTATATCCCATTAGGATCATATCCTCACTGGAATATACAAGCATATAATTTCTCGTTCTCTTAAGATACTTGAGAATTTGTTTAACAGTCACCTAATGATCCAATCTTGGGTTAGATTGAAACCTACTTACGACTCCCACTGCAAAACAGATGTCTGGTCTCATGCATGGCATATCATACATGAGACTACCAACTGTTGAGGCATATGGGATATGTCTCATTTCCTCAACATCTTGAGGTGTCTTAGGAGACTGTTCCATTAACAAGTGAATTCCATATCGATAAGGTAAGTAGCATTTCTTGGAATTCTACATCCCAAATCGTACAAGTACCTTTTCGATGTAGGATGTCTGAGACATAGCTAACAGTCATTTCTTACGATATCGAAGTATCTGAATCCCAAGAACATAACTGGCCTCTCCCAAATCTTTCATTTAGAATTGGTTAGCTAGCCAGGTTTCCACGTTCGATAATATCTTTACATCATTCCGAATGAGTAAAATATCATCAACGTATAAAATAAGAAAAACAACCTTCCCGTCAATGACGCGCTTGTATACACAAGGCTCATCAACATTCTGATCAAGTCATAAGACTTGATCGTGGTATCAAATCTTGTATTCCGAGATCGTGATGCCTACTTAAGTCCATAAATAGATCTTTGCAGCTTGCAAACCTTTTTCTCTTGACCTTGGGCTATGAACCCCTCTGGTTGTACCATATAGATACACTCATCAAGATTGCCATTCAAGAATGAAGTCTTGAAGTCCATTTTCCAAATTTCATAGTCATAATATGCTGTAATAAATAGAAGAGTGCGAATGGATTTGAGCATGGCTATTGACGAGAAATTTTCCTCATAGTCAACTTCCTCTTTCTGGGTATAACCCTTGGCCACTAGCCTAGCCTTGAAGATCTATACCTTACCATCTACTCCCCTCTTCCTCTTGTAGATCCACATGCAACCTATGGGTTTCACCCCATCCGGTTGGTCTACAAATTCCCAGACTGAGTTGGAGTACATAGACACTATCTCTAGGTTCATGCCTTTAAGTTATTCCTTAAATCAGAATCATCCATTGCACTACAATAAGATCAATGGTCATCTATACCATCATTAGATGCGACAACTTGTGCCTCTCCAACTCCTAGATAGCGATCAGGTTGTCATTCAATCCTCCCACTACGTCTATGTGGTAGATCATTCTGATGAGCTTGTATCTCACGCTCATATGTCGAAGGTGCTATGTATTTATCAACTGTCATTGACAATGGTGTGCTGGTCGAACAAACAAGTAACTCCTCGAGTAACACTTTACTTCGAGGTTTGAACTCCCTCATATAGTCCTCCTCTAGAAACGTAGCATTTGTCGATATAAACACTTTGTTTTCTTCAAAGCTATAGAAAAACCCACCCCTAGTCTCCTAAGGATAGCCTGAAAATATGCACACCTGATAACGTGGCTTTATCTTTGTAGTCTTATTCTTCAGCACATGTGTCTGCAAATATCGTAAACTAGTTTTTTGACCACTCCACAACTCTAAGGGAGTCTTAGGAACAGACTTAGATGGAACTACATTAAGGATATGCATTGCATTTTGTAATGCATATCCCCAGAACGAACTAGGTAGTGAGCTATAACTAAACATAGATCTCATCATGTCTAGTAGGGTCCGATTTCTACTTTCTACAACACCATTTTTCTGTGGTGTTCCAGGCATTGTGAGCTGGGATACCATCCCATGCTCAACCAAGAATTCCTCGAAATCTTTGTCAAGGTATTCTCCTCTACGATTAGATCGTAGAGTTTTGATTGTTTTACCTAATTGGTTCTCAACCTCAGCACGATACTCTTTGAACTTTTCAAATGTATATGACTTGTGTTGCATTAGGTAAACATACCCATATCTAGAATAATCGTCAATAAATATGATGAAGTACTCATAACCAGCTGGTGCTCTTACATTCATCAGTCCGTAAATGTCCGAATGTATAAGCTCAAGTGGTTGACTGGCTCTTATACCTTTTCTAGTAAAAGGTCTTTTGGTGATTTTTCCTTCTAAACATGATTCGCAGTCTGGTAAAGTTCTGAGCTTTAATTGGTTTAAGGATCTGTTCTTTATCAATTTATCTATCCGGTCAAGGATGATATGACCAAGTCTAAGATGCCATAGATATGTGTCATCGTGAGAAATCTTTTGCCATTTAGTTTTAGGTTTCTGAACCTTAAACATTTCAGTATTGAGTAGTGACTTATGTGTTAACGGTCTTAACACATACAAGTTATCTCATAGTTTTCTTAACATATAGGTAATCCATTTTTGAAATAATAACTATTATTTTTATATAAAATGATAACCATCATGCAATAGTTTTGAAACAAAAATCAATTTTCCATGACAAAACATGAACAAACACCACTTTCTTTAAATTTAAATAACTTTTATTTGAAAAATTGAAAAATGATAACTCATACTGCTTTACTGAAACAACATCCTCTGTCCAGACTCTCATAGTAAAGTTAGCTTCAGCAAGGTCTTTACGTATATCAAGTAGCTATATATTTAGCCTTTCTAGTGCAATTCTTCTTTATCTTTGCAGATTTTGAAGACTCGGCAACATTTGCCTCAGCACTGGGATTACAAGGATCCACAAGCATGGACTTTCATAGTAAAAGTCAACTTGTTCATAATATAGTTGCTTTTAAACTGCAGGTAACTCTTCGGAAGAGTTTCCATTGATCATGGTTACCTGGCTACGCTCGTCAATACGAGCGAGCTCTATGGGTTTCGGCTGTATTGAGATAGGTCATCATCATCAAGACGTGCTCTCAAACTTATATCCCATCCTACATCATAGTAGTCATCGTTGAGACCATGGCCTCATGACGTTGACACTCCAAAGGCAGCCGAAACATGCCCTGCAATGACTCCATCATCTGAGATGCTGAAGCCATAGGCTTATACTTTGCAGCAAAAACCTCTGACATCCCTGCTAGCAAGTAGTAGTGGGTCTTCTCATTTGCCACGACCCATTTCTGGTAGGTATCGCGTATAGCTTGGCTAGAATTTCTGGCCAGCTCGAGAGGACACTCCTCCGTCAGGATAAACTTTAGGTCTTCATAGACTCGGATAGCGTTCATGTTACTTTTCCACTTAACATAGTTTTCTCCCGTTAATTTATCATTAGAGAGTATTGAAATAATTGGAGAAACCATTGTTGAAAAATGAAATAAACATGCATTTAACATTCATCGCATATTTAAATCATCAAATAATTTTGGCATAAAATTAAACATGATACATGAACCATGAATAACGAATTAGAAACCTAAGAGAATTATTATGCCACAAAAATCTATCATCCCACAAGTAGGTGTCACCTTATGGTAGGTTAAGTACTTGAATGATAGATTGAGACAATCTCAGTCGATTAATATATACGGGAATAACAAGGAATTTTATTAACAGTTAAATATTCCTTTGTGAGTGTGACCCACCGTTTTGGGATTCTTGGACTTAACGAGTGAACTGCTATCGAAGGGTAGGTTAGTTCATAAGATATATCTAGAATCCATATCCTCTCGGAATCTAAACCTGATATTGACCCAAAATGGACAGCATCTATAGGGGATGAAACCAAAACCATCTCGAGGTGCCTTTTGAATCTCACATTTTCGGACTAACAACGGAGATCGTGGGATATACTGTCGTATATCCCTCTCCCACTCACTATTTTAAATTTAAGGTTTATATTTATAAAATATCTAATATTTTAATTTAACTAGTGTGGATAAATTTATAGCGGCTAAATCATAACTCTTATTTACACTAGTTCACCATTAGTGACCTTACCAATTTTAACTTTTAAAATTTGTATCACTAATTTCCATTAGTCTCTAATAATAGTATTACTCAATTAAACTAATTTAATTAGAGTGGTATTAGTGACCTATTATATTTTAACTCTTACAATACTAGAACTTTAATTGGTTTTAAAGTTTAGAATCTTAAAATGGTCAAGATTTATATTAAAATATTTAATTAATCTTAATAAGTTATAAAATCTAATGGTACGTGGAATTATATCCAGAGTATAGATCACATTTCCGTTCATTCGGATTCGGTTATGGAATTTATGTATGGGTTTACAACCTATATATCAATGGAATTTATTATTATGCACTTATTAAGTCCAATATATTAGAATTCAAATTTTAAACCATAAAATCAATTAATCCAATTAATTATTTTTCCATGCATATCATATTCTAATTTAAACATTTTAAATCACATTTCATGTCTTTAATGATTATGCATCCAATGTATGTTATGGCATGTAAAATGAAAGAGTATGCACCCTAAGCTATATGACATGTTATTCAAATAATTCGAATCAAACATACATATAACAAAAAAAAATATTTACATTGACCAGGATGCAGCCACCCATGATGTAGCCCATGATGGACTGACCACCACAGTGCAAGTCCTAGAGGGTCCAATCACGAGGTCTCGAGCTAAGAAGATCCAGGAAGCTATGCATGGATTCATATAGAAGATTGTATTTGATTATTCCTGCTATTCTACTTCTTTGAGTATGGGCTTGAAGCTGGACAAATCCAAGATGGTGAATCTTATTCAGGCCGTGGAGCAATGAGTGACTTAGGCCTATTTTATTATAGTTATTTGGCAATTGTTATTAATTTTATTTAGGGCTTGACATTTGTTTTATTTCAGCCCTTTATTTATGTTCGAGTATTTTTTTTCTTTATATTATTATTTTATGTTTGGTAATTAGGTTAAGCGTGCAAGGGTTTACACGTGGGGTAGCTTAGCTTAATTTTAGGATACAGGTCTGTTGGCGTGTGGGTAGTTTCGTCTTTTATTCTTTTGGGTTAGGGTTTTGGTTGGAGCCTCCTTATAAAAGGCTAACTTTTTGGTTATATTCAACAACTCTCTTTCAATAAAATTTTATATTAATTTTCATGAGCATTGAGAAACCCTCAATTTGTTCTCATTGGTTTTGGCTTATCAAAGGTCTGATAACCCTTTGTGGCGCCCCTATTAGCACTCTAGGTTTCTGTTGCTTGTTCTTCAGAGGTTTAGAGTTTTTGTCCGAACTATCTTGGCTTTCTTGGGAACGATTTCAGTCTTGTCTGCTCCAGGCAGGTTCTCATCAGTTTGTATCAGAGCAAAGGTTCCAAGGTCAGTTCACATATTTGTTCTATTTTTTTCGTTCATTATATTGTCGCGTGTGTTCTTTCCTGCGTTTGTTTTCTCTCCTATATTTTTTTTCTTATCTTATATCACTCTTTTTTTTGTTTCATGTGTTTGGTGTGTTATTTTGCGTCTGTTGTGCGTCTTTTTTTCTTTTGCTTTCGGTGTTTGTGCGTATTTTTTCCTAGTTGTGTTTTTCCTTGAATGCGTTTGTGTGATTCGCATAACCTAGGGTTCTTAGGCCTTAGACTCTTTGCGGCAGTAGGTAAAACTTGGTGAGATTTTGGAAGTAATCGAAATCAGGTCAAATCCATAACACCAAACGGTTTAGGAAGTTTGAGGGACATAATTTTTTTTTAAAAAAAAACGAGTACAAAATTTTAAAATTTTACCTACGTGCAAATTTTTTCCTAGCATTCGTATTGTCAGGTTGAGGTGATTGAGATAGTTTACTTGTGCGTGTTTAAAAATTCCAAATTTCGAGTGTAATCGCTTACCTGTTGTCATCTTTGCCGCAATCGATAATGTTTTTTTTTTCCTTCTTCCATCGCATTTAACTAGCCTTTTCTTTATCAATTCTTGTAAATCGTATCAGCATCTTGTTTCCATTCTGTTTGTGTCTACCTATCTATTGAACTTGTGATTGAGCTGAACAGTGCTATTTGGGACAACATTAAGGGTTTCGGCCATATTAGGTTCAAATCCTTTGAGAACTCATCTGAGGGCAAGAGTGGTAAAAGGAAAGAGTGGGTGAGCTTAGTTTCGGGTAAAAGCCATTTGAGTGACAAACACGAGAGAATTGGAATTGTGAGGATTTGTCTTTTTCTTTGCTTTAATTAATTTTTTTTATTACTAACGTTTGTTGCAGTTGTAGAGTTAATAAAAAAGGAAAAAAAAGGGAAAAATAAATAAGAAAAAGAAAAATAGTAAACATATCCAGAGAAGGCGCGACCCCAAGTCAAAGTGTCAATTCCCCACAGGAGCCCCAATTACGGGATGTGGTGAATACTATTGTAGGCACTGCATTTTTACATATAAGTCCCGATGATGAGCCTCATATGGAGGCACTACTCTTTAAGTTGCGGAAGTCGCGGGAAACGGACGTCGAAGGGAAAAGTTAGAAATCAATACCTTATTGGATTTAATTCATTTGCTTAGCCTCGGGTTTGCTCGTTGAATCTCTATTTTAAAATTTATCCTTAACCCAAAACCCCTCGCAATCCACACCAAGCCCACCAACCACACGCCATAATGCCTCCAAGCCTACCAACCACACGCCCATAATGCCTCCAAGCCCATCAAATCCTTCCAAAATAACAATTAACACATTAAACACATGTTGAAATCTAAACAAATCACCTTCCGAATTAAAAGAATCAAATCAAATCACCTTCCTAAATTAAAGAAATCAAATCAAATCAAATCAACTTACCTTCCTAAAATGAAGAGATCATTTCCTTGTGATACACAAATTAAATATCCCCCCATAATTACATAATATTCTTTCCATATTCGCATAAGGATAACCCCAACCCTTGCCTATAAAAAGAAGAATAAACCAACTCTTCTCTCACCCACACTCGACCACATGAACACTCGAGAGCCCTAAGCCAAACTGCCCCATCACTCAACACATAGACCATCACAGGCTGCTCTCCCTCACGCCACAGTCATGCACGGCACTAAGACACCTCACGCCACTCACTGGACACACACACCTCATGCCACTCACTGACTCCCACTCCTTCTCGGAAGCAACCACAGCAGCGACCAGCCCCTGATCTTCTTCCTCTGTAAAACACAAAGACAAAAAAAAACAACCAAAACCCTAAGACACACATTCTCTCTCTCTCGCAAAACAGTCCAGCCACCAACAGCACCGACTTCAACACACACAGCAGTCCCCACCAAAAACACTCTCCTTGACAGCCCCTCTTCTCCAGAAAACACACAGCCACATGAAAACCAGTAAACCCTAAGTCCCTTCTTCGAATAGCAATAATAACCATCTCACTCACACACGCGTGAAGCCACACACGCCAAAAGAACCAACCCACTCACAAAACTCCCCCACTAGCCGAAACAAACAAAAAAATAAGCAACCCCCTTCATAAACAAACAGCACCCACCGATAATGCACATTGACTAAAGACAAGCCACGCTCTCACTGACACACACGTGAGCACCGAAACAAAAGCCAATAAATAACTCTCTAAACCAGTGGAAACCGTGAAACACAGTCCATAAAACAGTCCAAAAAAATCCCTAAAACAGTCCAGAAAATAGTCCAAAACAGTCCAAAAATCATCCCAAACAACAGTTCAAAAATAGAGAAAACAGCGAGCGGAAACAGCAAGTGAAAATAGAGAAAATAGCAAGTTGAAACAGCAAGTGAAAATAGAGAAAACAGCGAGCGGAAATAGCGAGCAGAAACAGCAAGTAAAAACAGAGAAAACAACGAACCAGTCAAAATAGCGGAAATGCTAACCCTTTCGGTGACGTCCCAACGCACTCCCGAGAAACGACTTAAAAGGTAAGATCTGAGGGCACCCTTTGTTATATTTTATTTTGTCGTCCTGGAAACGGCATGCTTGGTTGGACGTGGAATACGTCCAACCAGGCATGCGAAGTCCTACATTGAAAACAACCAAACTATTTGGTCACATATTTAATATTCCGCATTTATTTTGTATTATCAGTCTTTTATTATTTCGCATTTAATTTACGCTTATTGTTGTTTTATTGTTCCACATTTATTTTGTGTTATTTATCTTTCATCATTGTTTCGCATGTTTGTCTCTTCGGTTATTTATGGTTACATGCATTATCATGTTTCATGCATGTCATTTGAATCATCTTCCATATGTTGCATAAGACTTGGTTATACTATTGCATCAATCACTTTATAACAATTGGCATAAGTAAGGGACCGTTCCGAACCCAACGGTTTAAGGTATTCCCTTGCGAGGGGTGAGTGCGGCCTTAAATCATTTCCCAGTTCACGCTAGGTGGCGAATCCATTTTATTTCTCCGGTTTAGTCCCCCGCGGGCTACTCCGTACTCCCGACCGGGCCGCGAGCCTGGAATAACATCGTCGATTTCTGTGTCCTACAGTCTGGCGACTCCACCGGGGATAGAGAATCGGCCCCGAAATAATGCCTTGTAGTGTTTGTGATTTTTATTTTAGTTAACCGTGTCTACAAGTGGGTTTGTACCGAGAGGTTTAATCAAAGGCACTATTAGAGCTAGGTAATGGTTTGGTGTCTTCCTTCATTCACTACCTTTCTATAGCTGGAAGGAAATGCTGTGAAGGCACCTAGATAATCATTTACTCGAAGCTTACCGTGATGGACTAATTTGGAGGACCTATTGTTTATTCCTGTCACCAAGGCGATAAGAGCCTAAGAGGCTAGGGTATTTAAGAGAGTTCGCTCCACCCTCCCTCTGGGGAATCTTCAATAAGAAATTCATTTGATAGTCATTCATGTATCATCACAGTTGGCACGTACCTTAGCGTATAAAAAAGGGTGCGCTCACTTGGTCGTCCGAACCCTTGAGTGGGGAGACCTAGTTGTGGGCAATCCATCACCAACGGGAGCCTTTGTCTACACTCGTATAAACCCGCATATGAACCATAGTCATATATCCCATAGAAGTTACCCTTCATGCTTTTGGTAAACACATGCATATTATATCTCATGCATCGCACATCTTATGCATACACGCATCAAGTTAACCCTGTGTCTTAAAAGCCGTCATAGATATTCGTTGGGTTAGGGGTAAAAGAAGACTTGTCAAAAAGAGTTTAGCGAACATGGATATCGGGAAAGGGAAGCCGAGAAACTGAAAATTTTACAGCAAGGATAGAAAGACCATTGTGAAAAAAAAAATTGTTTGTTTTTAGTCCTTGATCGTTAGACCTGAGTCCAATGATGAAATTGTTTGCTTTAGGGCGAAATCTTAGAAACGATTAAACTCTTGATGTGCTTTTATCTGATACTTTGAGTGATTGATCTATGTTATACTCGTAAGCACTTCACTATAGGTTCTTAGCGGTGAAAACCTGAGTAGTTGGTAAGGTGACTAGTTGAAGAAATTGTAGGTCGGTGAATGACCGTTTGCTTAGATGTCTATATTGATTTGCTTATGTTATGATGTGTGGTATGGTTGAAAATGAAAGAAAGGTCTCTAAAGAAAAGAATTGAACCACCTATAACCGATAAGCGTGAAGCTACCCATGGGTGAGTATTAGGACCACCATGAGGAGAAATGCTACCTTAAAGGGTAGGTGTGTTGAAAAAAAAAGAAAAAAAAAAGAAAAAAAAAAGAAAAAGAAAAAAAAAAATAATAAGTTCAAAATGAAAAAAAAAAGACAAAAAAGAAAGAAAACCATACCACATTGAGCACAGAAAAGCAACTGCGTGCATAATTGAGACATCTAGGTTGGTTTGACCCATCGATCCCATTTTTTTGACGAAATCATTGAGTTGGCTTACCTAGGGATGAATCTGCAAAGGAATCTTTGCACACACTCACTTTGAGTCTAGCTTAGATCATTTATTCAAAGACTTGGATTTGAGTTGCATAAAGTGCTTTGAAGATTCTCTTGTCTCATTACTAGGCATTCTTTGAGGACAATGATATGTATAGCTATTGGGACTATTTTGTAGCCTGTGATATAGTATGTTGATACGGGATGTCACGCCACATGGTCCACCTTGACCTAATGCAAGCAGCGGAGAGCAGAAAGCTAAATCAAGACTAGGGGCGACCAGTCTACCACCCCGCGAATAAAGGATATATCGAAAACTTGAGCAATGAGACTAAGGAGAACTGAACAATCACCAGAAAAGAACCGGCAGAAGGAAATTATAAGCAGGCCCAGGGGCGATCAAAGACTTTTGTTGGCAAATGGCACCGCGGAGCATAAGGAAGGCCTAACCCATTGAAATAGGAAATACATCCATGCATACATGCATACACATCACATGAACGCATTTTTTTGTTTTGTTTTTGTTCGCAGGTTTTGAAGAAAATGAAAAAACGGCAAAGTCAAGCAGTTTGGGGAATGAATCCCAGGGTCGAGGCCCACATTATCAGCAGCATCGGGAATGAATCCCAAGGTCGAGGCCCATACTATCAACAGTTTCGGGAATGAATCCCAGGGTCGAGGACCACATCAGTATCAGTTTTGGAGATGAGTCCCAAGGTCGAGGCCCACATCAGTATCAGTTTGGGGATGAGTCCAAGGGAACAAAGCCCACCATCAACATAGTTCGAGAACAAAGCCCACATTCAGTACAGTTCGGGAACAAAGCCCAAATTCAGTACAACTCGGGAACAAAGCCCACAGTCAACACAGTTCAGGAATAAAGCCCAGGGAACAAAGCCCACATTCAATATATCTCGGGAACAAAGCCCACAGTCAATACAGTTCGGGAATAAAGCCCAGGGAACAAAGCCCACTCTCTAAATAGTTCGGGAACAAAGCCCACCATCAGTTCAGTTCGGGAATAAAACCCACTCTTAGCACAGATCGGGAACAAAGCCCACAATCAGTTCGGGAATAAAGCCCACTCTTAACACAGCTCGGGAACAAATCCCACTCTCCACACAGTTCGGGAATAAAGCCAACATTCAACACAGTTCGGGAACAAGACCCGCAATTCAATTTGGGAACAAGACCCACAATCGGGAAGAAGACCCGCAATTCAATTTGGGAACAAGACCCCCAATCGGGAACAAGACCCGCAATTCAATTTGGGAACATGACCCAAAATCAGGGAACAAGACCCGCAACTCAATTTGGGAACAAGACCTGCAATTCAATTTAGGAACAAGACCCACAATCAAGAACAAGACCCGCAACTCAATTGGGAACAAGACCCACAATTCAGGGAACAAGACCCTCAACTCAAATCAGAAACAAGATCCACGGGAACAAGACCCACAATTCAGGGAACAAGACCCTCAATGCAAATCGAGAACAAGACCCACAATTCAGGTAACAATACCCTCAACTCAAATTGGAACAAGACCCACGGGAACAAGACCCACAATTCAGGGAACAAGACCCTCAACTCAAATCGGGAACAAGACCCACGGGAGCAAGACCCATAATTCAATGAACAAGACCCTCAACTCAAATCGGGAACAAGACCCACAATTCAGGGAACAAGACCATCAACTCAAATCGGTAACAAGACCCACATGAACAAGACCAATAATTCAGGGAACAAGACCCTCAACTTAAATCGGGAACAAGACCCACAATTCAGGGAACAGGACCCTCAACTCAAATCGGGAACAATACCCACGGGCAAAAGACCCACAATTCATGGAACAAGACCCTCAACTCAAATCGGGAACAAGACCCACAATTCAAGGAACAAGACCCTCAACTCAAATCGGGAACAAGACCCACAATTCAGGGAACAAGACCTTCAACTCAAATCGGAACAAGACTCTTATCTCAACTCAATAACGGTTCGGGAATGGACCACCTCACAGTAACGGTTCGGGAATGGAACACCTCACAGATGGTTCGGGAAAAAAGCCCAGAGGTCGACAGCACCTCGCCATCACATTCAGTTCAGTTCGGTAGTGATTCCTAGAGATCACAGCATCTTGCAGGGATGAACCATGGGGTAAAGCACCTCACAACCATATCAACTCAGATCGAAGCAACATGCAAGTCAAGTGGCAGTTGGCGAGCCAGGTAAGTAAAAGTGCATTGCATAACTTTGATAAGATTGTCATTGTCACACACTACATAAGTCCCATCAAAGTGGGGGCGACTATAGGCACTGCATTTTTACATATAAGTCCCGATGATGAGCCTCATACGGAGGCACTACTCGTTAAGTTGCGGAAGTCACGGGAAACTCACGTCGGAAGGGAAAAGTCAGAAATCAATACCTTGTTGGATTTAATTCATTTGCTTAGCCTCGGGTTTGCTCGTTGAATCTCTGTTTTAAAAGTTATCCTTGACCCAAAACCCCCGCAATCCACACCAAGCCCACCAACCACACGCATATAATGCCTTCAAGCCTACCAACCACACGCCCATAATGCCTCCAAGCCCATCAAATCCTTCCAAAATAACAATTAACACATTAAACACGTGTTGAAATCTAAAAAAATCACCTTCCGGAATTAAAAGAATCAAATCAAATCACCTTCCCAAATTAAAGAAATCAAATCAAATCAAATCAACTTACCTTCCTAAAATGAAGAGATCATTTCCTTATGATACACAAATTAAATATCCCCCATAATTACACAATATTATTTCCCTATTCGCGTAAGGATAACCCCAACCCTTGCCTATAAAAAGAAGCATAAACCAACTCTTCTCTCACCCACACTTGACCACAAGAACACTCGACAGCCCTAAGCCAAACTACCCCATCACTCAACACAGAGACCATCACAGGCTGCTCTCCCTCACGCCACAGTCATGCACGGCACTTAGACACCTCATGCCACTCACTGGACACACACACCTCACTCCACTCACTGACTCCCACTCCTTCTCGGCAACAACCATAGCAGCGACCAACCCCTGATCTTCTTCCTCGGTAAAACAAAAAGACAAAAAAAAAACAACCAAAACCCTAAGACGCACATTCTCTCTCTCTCACAAAACAGTCCAGCCACTGACAGCACTGACTTCAACACACACAACAGCCCCCACCAAAAACACTCTCCTCGACAGCCCCTCTTCTCCAGAAAACACACAGCCACATGAAAACCAGTAAACCCTAAGTCACTTCTTTGAATAGAAATAATAACCCTCTCACTCGCACACGCGTGAAGCTACACACGCCAAAAGAACAAACCCACTCACAAAACTCCCCCCACTAGCCGAAATAAACAAAAAACTAAGCAACCCCCTTCACAAACAAACAGCACCCGCCGACAATGCACATTGACTAAAGACAAGCCATGCTCTCACTGACACACACGTGAGCACCAAAACAAAAGTCAACAAATAACTATCTAAACTAGTGGAAACCGTGAAACACAGTCCAGAAAACAGTCCAAAACAGTCCAAAACAGTCCCTAAAATAGTCCAGAAAACAATCCAAACCAGTCCCAAAATAGTCCAAAAATCATCCCAAACAGTAGTTCAAAAATAGAGAAAACAGCGAGCGGAAACAACAAGTGAAAATAGAGAAAACAGCAAGCGAAAATAGCAAGTGAAAATAGAGAAAACAGCGAGCGTAAACAGTGAGCGGAAACAACGAGTGAAAACAAAGAAAACAACGAACTAGTCAAAACAGCGGAAACACTAACCCTTCCGGCGATGTCCCAACGCACTCCTGAGAAACGACTTAAAAGGTAAGACCTGAGGGCACCATTTGTTATATTTTATTTTGTCGTCCTGGAAACGGCATGCTTGGTTGGACGTGGAATACGTCCAACCGGGCATGCGAAGTCCTACATTGTAAACATCCAAACTATTTGGTCACATATTTAATATTCCGTATTTATTTTATATTATCAGTCTTTTATTATTTCGCATTTAATTTACGCTTATTGTTGTTTTATTGTTTCCTCATTTATTTTGTGTTATTTATCTTTCTTCATTGTTTCACATGTTTGTCTCTTCGGTTATTTATGGTTATATGCATTATCATGTTTCATGTATGTCGTTTGAATCATCTTGCATGTGTTGCATAAGACTTGGTTATACTATTGCATCAATCACTTTATTACAATTGGCATAAGTAAGGGACCGTTCCAAACCCAACGGTTTGAGGTCTTCCCTTACGAAGGGTGAGTGCGGCCTTAAATCATTTCCCAATTCACGCTGGGTGGCGACTCCATTTTATTTCTCCGGTTTAGTCCCCCGCGGGCTACTCCGTACTCTCTACCGGGTCACGAGCCTGGAACAGCGTCGCCAATTTCTGTGTCATACAACTGTGACAGCGCTTCAGTAAGAGTATGCGTGGGTATTAGAATTTATGAGGGATGTTCACGATAAGGTGCAATCAATGAGACATAATACCCCACAGAGGAATAGGCCAACACGGCCGACTAGAGCTAATGAAGCAGGGCACGTACCCCTCAGGATTAGTGGGCGACGTACTGAACCCATGGACGAGATGGAGGCCGAAAATGAGTTTGATTTTGATGAAGAGTTTGATAGAGTATTAGAGGTAGAAATGGGTGAATTTCGGCCTAGAAGAGGTAGGAATGAAAGACCGTTCAGGAGGACTCATGAGAATGAGGAAGATGGTGAGTTAGGTAAAATCAAGATGACTATCACTTCTTTCTAAGGCAAGAGTGACCCCAAAGCCTATCTAGAGTGGGAACGTAAGCTAAAGCTCCTTTTTTACTGTCATAATTATTCTGAGCTTGAGAAGGTTAAGTTAGTGGTTATTGAATTTACCGATTATGCACTTGTCTGGTAGGACCAAATAATGATAAACATTCGGAGGAATAGGGAGTTCCTGATCACTACATGGGCCGAATTGAAACAGTTATGAGGAAGCGATTTTTACCAAATCATTACTATCGAGATCTATATCATAAACTTCAGAATCTTACACAGGGGTTTCGGTGTGTCGAAGACTACCATAAAGATATGGAAATTGCAATGATTCGCGCCAATGTCGAGGAAGACCGAAAGGCCACTATGGCACAGTTTCTAAGTGGGATGAATAGAAAGATTGCAAATGTAGTGGAATTACAACATTACATAGAATTAGAGGACACGATACATATGGCAATGAAAGTGGAACACCAACTCAAGCGAAAAATTACATTAAAGGACAATTCAGGTCCAGCCAATACATGGAATCCGAAATGGGGAGATAATAACAGGGATGGCACCACATCTAGGTTTAGATCAGAGACCCCAAAGCCAAGGGAAGATGTCACCACCAAGCCTAAACCAAAATTTGATACCCCACCAAATAGGAGTCGTGACCTTAAATATTTCAAATGTCTGGGAAGTGGCCATATAGCATCACAGTACCCTAATAGAAGGACAATTTATATGGGGGTGATGGTGAGGTAATTTCAGATGGTGAGGATGTTATGGAGGAGGTGCTCGAGTTGGAGGTCGCCACTGATGAAGAAGGGGTTGAGTATGCAGCCAATAGGGAGTCCATTGTGACCCGCCATGCTTTAAGTACCCAGGCAAGGTTGAGGATGATATGGTACAACAGCGAGAGAACATATTCCATACTAGATGCCTAGTCCAGAACAAATTTTGCAGTATGATTATCAACAGGGGCAGTTTTACTAATGTGGATAGCACAATACTTGTTGATAAGCCGGGTTTGACTTTACTTAAACATCCTAAGCCTTATCGTTTGCAGTGGTTGAATAACAGTGGCGAGGTTAAAGTCAATAAACAGGTCTTGATTAGTTTCACTATTGGTAAATACAAGGATGAGGTATTATGTGATGTAGTCCCAATGCAAGCTGGACATTTATTACTAGGGCGTCCTTGGTAGTTTGACAGAAGAATGATGCATGATGGGTTTCGAAATAGATATTGTTTCGAGCAAGATGGAAGAAAAATTACACTTGTTCCATTGACGTCACATGATGTCTTTAAGGATCTAATGAAGCTACAGGCTTTTATAGCGCAAACACCCGCGGGCGAAATCGAGGATGTGAGTCGAGGGGATGAGGTTAACAGTTCCAGGGGAGTGAGCGAGAGAAACAGTGAGCATGCACAAAATAATGAGGGTGTGGGTAGAATGAAAAATAGTTTCTTTGCTAAATAGGGATAAGTGAGGAGAGAGTATGCCAAGAATAAAGTGATGATCCTCCTTCTGTATAGAGAAACTCTTTTGAGTTCTGATGACAATAACCCTAACACTATTTTGCTTAGTGTGTTTACTTCTTTATTGCAGGATTATGATGATGTGTTAACAAAGGAGATACCTCATGGTTTACCACCAATTCGAGGTATTGAGCATCAGATCTATTTCATCCCAAGGGCGGTCATTCCTAACCGACCAGCCTACCGCAGCAACCCTGAGGAAACTTAGGAGCTCCAAAAGTAAGTAAATGAGTTGATGAGCAAAGGGTACGTATGAGAAAGCATGAGTCTGTGTGCAGTTCCAGTCCTGTTAGTCCCAAATAAAGATGGTACATGGAGAATGTGCGTGGATTATCGAGTAGTCAACAATATCACTGTAAAGTATCGCCACATTATCCCTACATTTGATGATATGTTGGATGAATTATATGAATCTTGCATTTTTTCAAAAATTGACCTTAAAAGTAGGTATCATCAGATTAGGATGCGGGAATGGGATGAATGGAAGACTGTCTTTAAAACAAAATATGGGCTTTATGAGTGGCTTGTGATGCCATTTGGGCTTGCAAATGCCCCCATCACCTTTATGTGCCTAATAAATCATGTTTTGCGTGCCTTTTTGGATAAATTTGTAGTCATATATTTTGATGATATTTTAGTTTACAGCAAGAATTTAGAAGAGCATGTAGGATATGTGCCAGCTGTGTTTGATGTTTTGAGGAAAGAATTGTTGTATGCTAACCTTAAAAAATGTGACTTTTGCATGGAAAAAGTGATATTTATAGGTTATGTCATTAGTGCTCAAGGCATTGAGGTTGATGAAAACAATATTAAGGCCATTCGTGAGTGGCCTACACCTAAGAGCATCACTGAGGCTAGGAGTTTCCATGGACTAGCTAGTTTTTATAGGAGGTTTGTAAAAGACTTTAGCACTATCGCCGCACCACTTACTGAAGTCGTAAAGAAAAATATTGGCTTCCATTGGGGGAGGAACAAGAGAATGCCTTTAAACTCCTTAAATATTGATTATGTTATATGTCTGTTTTAGCCTTACCTAACTTTAACCAAACTTTCAAGATTGAGTGTGATGTTTCAGGTGTCGGAATTTGGGTAGTTCTTATGCAGGAATGACGTTTTATAGCTTTCTTCAATGAAAATATCAATGACGCAGCGCTGCGTTACCCGAACTACGACAAAGAGTTTTATGCCCTAGTCAGAGCGCTGGAAACTTGGCATCATTACTCTGGCCAAAAGAGTTCGTGATTCACACTGACCATGAATCTCTGCGGCATATCAATGGTCAAGGAAAACTTAACAAACGACATGCCAAATGGATCGAGTTCGTGGAGACCTTCCCATATATCATTCGATATAAGCAAGGTAAGGAGAATGTGGTTGCTGATGCACTATCACGCAGGTATACTTTACTTACATCCTTGAGTTCTAAGTTTCTTGGTTTTGAATTTATCAAAGACTTGTATGCAAATGATCATGAATTCTATGAGATTTACATTACGTGTGAAAAATGCCCTTGTGGTAAATTTTACAAATAAGATGATTTTTTATTTAAAGAGAATAAATTGTGTGCGTCTAGCTGTTCTATGTGTGAATTATTGGTCCGTGATACACATAGTGGGGGTCTTATGGGTCATTTTGGTGTTACAAAAACTTTGGAAATCTTGCATGAACATTTTTATTGGCCTAAAATGAAGAAGCATGTCATGCGCATTTGTAGTGGTTGCATTACTTATAGGAAAGAAAAATCTAAAGTTCAACCACAAGAGATTTATACACCATTACCTGTTCCTCAAGCACCGCGGGTAGATATTTCCATGGATTTTGTGTTAGGATTGCCTAGATCTATGAAGGGCCGGGACACTATTTTTGTTGTAGTTGACCATTTGAGCAAGATGACACGCTTTATTGCATGTCACAAATCCGATGACGCCACACACATTGCTGACTTTTTTTGTGAGGTTGTTCACTTACATGGAGTGCCTCAGAGTATAGTATCGGATATGGATGCGAAGTTTTTAAGTCATTTTTGGAAAATTTTATGGGGTAGGCTGGGAACTAAACTGTTATTTTCCACCACTTGTCACCCACAGACTGACAGTCAAACTAAAGTCGTTAACAGGACCCTATCCCAACTATTACGTACTGTTATTTCTAACAATTTGAAGACATTGGAAGATTGTTTACCTTTCATTGAGTTTTCATTTAATCGTAGTATTCATTCCACTACTTCTTATTCTCCTTTTGAAATTATGTATGGATTCAAACCACTAACACCTCTGGATTTATTGCCTTTGCCCGTTGATAAGAGGGTTAGCCTTGGGGTTGGTGCTCAGAGCGCCAATTCCCGGTTGTATTTCTGTTAAATACTTCTGTAAAATATTATTATTATGAATAATATATTTGCAGTTTCTATAATATAATCTATCTTTCTATATGGTAAAGACGTAATGACCCTAGAATGATTAGTCATGATACAGTTGCAAAAGCGTCGCAACGGACATTGAGGAGTATCATGACGTTGTCATTCTCAGACAGTTCCTGGTCAAGGTTTACACTACTTGGTCAGTGAAGTAAACCCGTTGAGACCGGTACATGTCGTATACTGGAATATATGATTCCAATGGTTTCTCAATGAACCATTAGTCTTGGAGACTAGTATAGACGTGTAGGTGTTTATAGCGGATAAACACTGAATGCCTCACCAAAGATTCTTAATGGATGGTACACCAACGTCAATAAGAATCTTGTCGGGTTGAGTAGCACTTGTGATTCTTAGACTTGAGATGCCATTGTGGGCACATGAGACATCTTCTACACTTAGATGGCAGTCACGTCACCGATCTATTTAGATCAGACCTCCGCCTGTTCATTGGGTGTAGATAGATCCTCAGGGTGTCCTATATGTATCAAGATAGTATCCGTCAGTTCTGTGTACCAGAGCATAGGTAGTCCACATGATTAGCAATCAGATAAAACCATGGGCCCATGGTAAAGTTTAGAAGCAAGTTCTAAACATTCTTTTAGAGATTGCTAATAGAATAGTCGACTGGATAATCCTTATAGAGATTTGACGTTTACATCTATATCTCTGGGATTTATCCGGATACCTGTGACGGAGGAATTATACATTTGCCATGACCTCGACCTGTATGATTCAACAAGAATATTCGTGATCGTCATAATTTACTGGTGGATAAATTATGGACACAAAATTGGATTTCGTGACGGATATGCCTGAATCTAGAGAGTCTCACTAATGAAATATACTCGTAGAGCACTAAGGCAACTCTTATATAAATAATATTGATTATTTTTAAAGTCGTTTAAAGGTTAAACGCAAAATACATGTGATGGGACCCGATAGTCATTTCCTTAATTTTTGTGTATTTGTCTTTAATACTTGATTAATTCAAATACACATTAATTAATTGTCAAAATGAGTTTTTTGACTAATATCATAAATGAATATATGTATTTAATATTTAATGTGAATATTATACATATACTTAATGTATTTGTATTTAATTAATTAATTGATTATTTAATTGTTAAATGATTAAATTAATTAAAGTATAGATATTTTAAAGTTATGATATTTGTTTTAAATGGCTAAGTTGAAATTGTTGACTTGGTTGAATTTATCATTAAATTGTAATGATCATTTAATCAAGTTGCAAGTTGAAATTCAAATGAAATTAAAACAAATTTCTTGTTAATTTCCTTAGGCAATTTTCGGCCAAGGCAAAAAGTGAGCAAGTATATATTGTTTTGTTTCATTTAGGGTTTAATAACCTTTCACACTTTACCTAAAACTCCATTGAAAGAAGACATAGAAGCTTGAGAGAAAGAAAAGCAAAAACAAGGAAAAGCTTAGAATTTAGTAAGTATTTCAAACTTGCCATTAGAGAGAAAAATGTTCCTCTTGTTGTGGTCTTTATCTTGTGATGTTCTTATGTTTTTCTATTCTTTATTCTATGTATTTTTGGAGAATGGAAGTTTTTGGAAAGGGTTGAGCATGTATAAAGATCATAGAATGTTACTAATGAGTTAATAAGCATTCTATTGATGGTTTAAGAAATTAGTTGCCATTCTAGAGTTATTGACCCACTCTTAGATAACCTAGAATTGTTCTATAGTTATTTCATTATGGTGAGACTATAAAATGGTGTTTTAGAAACTTGATTTAAGTGTTGGTTTCAAGTTTCTGACCTTGTACCACCTTTTGGCTTTTCATTTATGTTGAGTATTTGGATTTGTATATGATGCATGTAAAATACTCTTCTGTTTGACTGTGGTCGGCACTTATGTGGTCGGACCTCGTCTGGTCGGACCTAATGTGGTCGGCACTTATGTGGTCGGACCTCGTCTGGTCGGACCTAATGTGGTCGGCACTTATGTGGTCGGACCTCGTCTGGTCGGACTTAATGTGGTCGGCACTTATGTGGTCGGACCTCGTCTGGTCGGACCTAATGTGGTCGCTACCCATATGGTCGGCACTAATGTGGTCGGCACTAATATGGTCGGCACTAATGTGGTCGGCACTAATGTGGTCGGCACTAATGTGGTCAGACCTAATGTGGTCGGATAAAGGACCTTTAGTGGTCGGATTATTACTTCATCTCATTAGATCATACACATGAGTAATTCATTTTGGGTTTAGGTGAAATCCGAACAGATTATTCATATTAGATATTGAATAATCTACTCGGTATTTTGAAAAAGTTTTGAAATACCGTTTCCGCTGCGTTACCGGATTCACCCCCTAAAAACCCTTACAAGGATTGCCTAGATCTATGAAGGGCCGGGACACTATTTTTGTTGTAGTTGACCGTTTGAGCAAGATGACACGCTTTATTACATGTCACAAATCCGATGACGCCACACACATTGCTGACTTTTTTTGTGAGGTTGTTCACTTACATGGAGTGCCTCAGAGTATAGTATCGGATATGGATGCGAAGTTTTTAAGTCATTTTTGGAAAATTTTATGGGGTAGGCTGGGAACTAAACTGCTATTTTCCACCACTTGTCACCCACAGACTGACAGTCAAACTGAAGTCGTTAACAGGACCCTATCCCAACTATTACGTACTGTTATTTCTAACAATTTGAAGACATTGGAAGATTGTTTACCTTTCATTGAGTTTTCATTTAATCGTAGTATTCATTCCACTACTTCTTATTCTCCTTTTGAAATTATGTATGGATTCAAACCACTAACACCTCTGGATTTATTGCCTTTGCCCGTTGATAAGAGGGTTAGCCTGGATGGTAAGCGCAAGGCCAACTTGGTCAAGTCCATACATGAGAAAGCACGACAACACATTGAGAAGAAGAATGAACATCATGCCTCCTATTCTAACAAGGGTAGACGTCGTGTATCTTTCGAACCCGGTGATTGGGTTTGGGTGCACATGCGAAAAGAGAGCTTCCCAAAACAATGACAGTCCAAACTGCAACCCAGAGGCGATGACCCATTTCAGATTCTTGAGAAAATAAATGACAATGCCTACAAAGTGGATTTGTCAGTGAGTCTAATGTTTTTGTGTCATTTAATGTTTTTGATCTTTCTTTGTTTGATACAAATTCGAGGTCAAATCCTTTCGAGGAAAGGGGGAATGATGAGGCCTAGGATGCAGTCGCCGATGATGCAGCCCATGATGGACGGACCACCACAGTGCAAGTCCCAGAGAGTCCAATCACGAGGTCTCAAGCTAAGAAGATCCAGGAAGCTATGCATGGATTCATATAGAAGATTGTATCTGACTATTCCCGCTATCTACTTCTTTGAATATGGGCTTGAAGCTGGACGAACCCAAAATGGTGAATCTTATTCAGGTCGTGGAGCAACGAGTGACTTAGGCCTATTTTATTATAGTTATTTGACAATTGTTATTAATTTTATTTAGGGCTTGATATTTTTTTTATTTCGGCCCTTTATTTATGTTTGAGTGTTTTTTCTTTAGATTATTATTTTATGTTTGGTAATTAGGTTAAGCGTGCAAGGGTTTGCACGTAGGGATAACTTAGCTTAGTTTTAGGATACGTGTCTGTTGGTGTGTGGGTAGTTTCGTCTTTTATTCTTTTGGGTTAGGGTTTTGGTTGGAGCCTCCTTATAAAAGGTTAACTTTTTGGTTATGTTCAACAACTCTCTTTCAATAAAATTTTATATCAATTTTCGTGAGCATTGAGAAACCCTCAATTTATTCTCACTGGTTTTGGCTTATCAAAGTTCTGCTAACCCTTTGTGGCGCCCCTATGACCGGCGTAAACACACGCGTATAACGCAAGCGCACGTATCGTTCAAGTAGTATGAAAAGTATCGATCCCACGATGACTTAATACCTAAACTATTAATTTTATGAGGTCAAATGATTACTAGTATCTAACAGGTTGATTGATTGATTTGAAATGGTGAAGATTTTAAATTTAAAAACAAGTAAATAAAATTGTTTGAAAATAGGTTTAAGAAAATTCAATATTAAAAAATATCTAGGGTTGTGAATCTTTCTAATATCTTTTAAAAGATGAAGTGGTTATTTCATGTTTGTGTAATAAATCGATTTACTAACCTGGAACACTAAATTATGCGAAAGCCTCTGTCGATGGTCAGACGCAAATACCCAGTTTAACCCAATTGAACCATATGTCTATGTCAACCAAATTATCTGGATTCATTAAGTTTAAGTTCCAATTATGGCTACCCCCGCCCGACAGGTATATGTCTATCCTGTAAGGAAATCTATTAAAGGGTTATCTATCCTCAAGGAAGATCGTGGGCTATTAAGTCTAAGGCTGAAACCTAAAATCCCTATGTCTAGTTCATTTTAGATTTACCAGATCAATCTTATTAGTGGCCAATTAACAAGACGCATTAGGCTTAAGACTTAATAAGTAAACCTTTAAATTACCCAAACTATAAAATAACCCCTTTATAAATCGGTGATATTAAAAGTCATCACAACCCCAGATAACTAATTTAGTTACAACACATAACTAGGGCTAGTAAAAACTTGAAAATAAAAGACATAAAGTAAAAATGCTGAAAAGTAAAAGCTGAAAAGTAAATTGCAATAAAATAAAATGCTAAGGTAAAAGGATCAACTTTTACTATTTACTATTTAGATATCTCCCATAATATAATATATAAACTTGTGGTTATTTTACCAACCAGCCAAATAGGCGGTAACCTGATTAAGTCAAATTAAGTCCAACCAGCCATAAAGGCGGAACTGAAATAAACCTGCCATATAGGCGGTAAGAAAATTTAATTACCAACCGACCAATCTGGCGGTATCCTTTTTAAGTCAAATTTTAAATAGTGAATATATTATATTTAAGGGAGATTAATCTAAACAGTAACAGTAAAAGAATTACCTTTCACCATAGCTGGGGAAGTTACCTCCTCATGGTGAATAGTAAAAACTATAAAAAGTAAAGAAAGTAAATTACTATTATTACAGAACGTAATTAAAATTAATTACAAAACTAAAATTTAAAAGAAACTAGATAGAAAACTTTCTATTTACATTAGAGGAATTAGAGAGGAAGGTACATCTGAAACTGAAATTTTGAGCTCTATTTATAGGCCTCAGTAGGGGTCCAATGTCGCGACGCCAATCCAGCGTCGCGACGCCGGTGATTGTCGACGTGGCACGCTCTGGTTCGTTGGCTCAGATTCTGGATAGAGTGATAAGGTGACACGTGGCAAGGTGGTTGGGATCTCAATTATTGTGACACATGGCAGCTTCTGATTGGTCGGCTCAGATTCTTATCCGCCACATGTCGATTTTTGATAAGTGAACAAATAATTGATGCTGACGTGGCGACACACGGCGAAAGTGACTTTCGGCACCGTAGGATTACGACACGTGGCACGCTGTGATTGGTTGATGATGACGTGTCGATGACGTGGCATTTTGACTCGGTCAACCGGTGATGTGGATGATGACGTGGCTGACAAGTGGAGCGACACATGGCGATGGTGACTTTCGGCACCGTAGGATGATGACATATGGCACGGCGCACGTTAGCAGATCGACTGTGATGGTGACACGTGGCACGGCGCACGTTAGCAAAGTCAAACTTTTCTCAGATTCTGACTTGTGGACCCGGCGCACGTTAGCACTGTTCGGCGTACGTTAGGCGTCGCGACGCCAAAGGCTTGCGCGTCGTGACGCGAGAAATGACCAAAATGCCTTTTTCGTCTGTTTTCACTGTTTTGGCCCAAATCACTTCCAGAATGTCCTGAAACTTTATTTATCTACAAAATAACACAAGACACATCAAAATATTTACAAAACTCAAGAAACTATAAAAAAATATTAGGTTAAATGAGTGGGAAATAGTGATATAATTACCACTCATCACACCCCCAAACCTAACATTTTGCTAGTCCTCGAGCAAAACACAGAATAAAATAACATAAACATCCTTAAAATAAAATTTAACTAAGCCACTTTCGTGGGGATCACAGTTGCATTTAGCATAAGCAACAAGCCTTTAAACCCCTAGGTGTCCCTAGTGGACGAGTTGTAGTCTCTTGAGGATTTACAGCAATGATACCCACAAACATTTTACAAAAGTAAAAAGGTAGTGAAACTAATGCACACAAAAGCAAAAAGACAAGCGAAAAGAGAATAAAGAAGTTAGTGACTAATCGGGTGAAATTTCTACTCCAAGTTACTAGTTCTTTTCTTTCTTTCTAAATTACTGAATAAGTAAATTCTCCGATTATATTTACCATTCTCCATATACACAGCCAACAAAATATTAAATAACTCATTTTTGCCCACAACAGTCACAAGTACAGTTGATAAGAGAGTAATATTTTTGTCCTAAAGTTTTATCAGAATTCACACCTTTTTGTAGCAATGGAATAATTTTTCTGATTTTTCTGATTTTTTCTTTGATTTTTGAATTTTTTTTTATTTATATACAATATCTTCCATCTATGTAGCGAGTGTTAGGTCGGTGGCTCCCAAACCAGTTGGCTTTAGGGCACAAGGTGTTAAGACACCCCTACGGACTTAATTACTCAGACTTCAGATATATATATTTTTACAACATCATTGATCCATGTAGCGAGCTTTGGGCCAGTGACTCCTAAACCAGTTGGCTTTAGGGCACTAGGTGTTAAAACACCCTTACAGACTTAATAACTCGGATCTCAGATTTTTTTTTTACTCCATTGCTTTTTGAGATGCTTCATCCAATTAAACTAGAGCACTGAATATTACAAAATTTTCAATTACAATTCATGTCTGTATGTTACTATGCATGTTGATAATACCTGTCAACTGAGCATATGAAGATCCATTTTAGTCAATTTTATGGAGAATTTACAAATTAAATAATTCAAAAGGAAATAAACAAAAATTAACTTGTTTTGAAATAGGTTTGAGATACGTCTCAGGAGTGGAAACTCCTTACTCAGCTATCTCTTACCAATTTCACCTTTTTAGTCAAAATAAAACACAAAAACGCAAAATATTTTTGTAATTTTTGAAAAAAATTCAATTTTTTGTATTTTTCGAAAAATTTTGGACTAAAAATAAAAAGAACAAACTAACTAAAAACAAGGTACTGATCAACTAATTTCCTCCCCCAAACCTAAATGAGACATTGTCCCCAATGTCTTAAACAGTAGAAGAAGAGTTTAGAAGATAATACCTGGATAACTGAAATTCTACAGGAAATTAAAGGTTAAGATCCAGATTAATCTGACGCCTCTTACCACGATCGTCCTCGGACCAATTTATCTTTGAAAGGATAGGGTCAACTTGTGGTTCATAGACTAAGATTTGGTCAATTAGATACGGAGCAGTTCTGACAGTAAAGAGGAGTTCTTTCATAGGTTTTGACACGAACCCATTTCTCCGAGCATCATCAAGAAACACACAAAGAAAATCATAAAATCCTTCAACATTGTACAGTCCAAGCGGTTTCTGGTGTATGTTCAGGTTCTCCCAAGATAGCACTATAAAAATTTCCTCCAATGTACCCAAGCCACCTTGCAAAGCAATAAAAGCATCAGCACGATTAATCATTTCTACCAATCGTTCAGACATACCTGGCACAATCAGTTCCTCTCTGTTTGATGGTTCAATAAGATTTGCCTCTGCCAAGGGTTTTGGGATGATTCCCAAAACGTGACTGCCTCCCTCATGTACGGCCTTTGAAACGATCCCCATAAGTCCAAGATTGCCTCCGCCATATACTAAGTGCATATTCCTTGCAGCTAAGACTCGACCCAATTCATGTGCTGCCTCTACGTATTGTGGCTTAGTACCAACACTAGTACCGCAAAACACACAGATGTTTTCAACTCATCTTCTTGAAGTGGCTTCCATGTTTTACTTTGTATGTCTTCAAAAGTGCACTGGTGAGTTGAATTTATAACACCTGAAAAGGGTGAGTAAAATAATAGCACTAGTACCTGCCAAATAACAATTATTAATTAAACAGTAAAATAAATCGTGATAGTCAAAAAGGTCTGGATCCTGTCGGATAAAGTAAAAGAAAACAACAAAACCAATTAAAAGACAAAGAGATATAATATGTACAAGAAAATTAGCAGCTTGATTGACGACTATACGTCAGGGACAAGTTTCCCATCCAATTTTCTTATAAATTGGCAAACAAGGTCTTTTTGAGTCAGATTCCCAAGACTTAACTATTGTCTTTCTTTTTGGAATTGTGTATGTAATCTGCGAATTTCATGATACACAAATCCACAGGGATGCGTCTCAAGAGTATTAGATATGTCATCCAAAGACTCCTTACTCAAGCCATCCTTAATGAAATTAATCTTATCTTCGCGGTTATCAGACACCATTCCTAAAGAACGACAACGAGTATCACAAAACATACGAGCACATTTATAACAAACACATATTCTTTTGTCCCTTCTCTTTTTAGCATATGTGCTCTTTCCTAAACCAGACAGATGTGAAATAAAAGAGTCAGAAGACTCACCTGCTAATCGAATCCGTGCTTCAATTACCCAACAAATATCATTAGGAATACCTTTGATCAATAGTAACCTCATCCGTTCCAATCGAACTTTGTAGACTTTCATCAGAGATTTTTGAGGGAGAGAAGGAAATTGTTTGCGAAGATTTGCGAGAGCTTCTTCCATCGTGAAATGACTTAATCTGCAAAAACTAAACACACAAAATTAAATCACACCAAATCACAATATATACAAAAATTGCATGGGTTGCCTCCCTACGAGCGTTAAGTTTAAAATTGTCAGCTAGACTTGACTTCTCGAACGTTAAGCTGGATTTGAAAGTGTGACACTTTCTTTTTGTCGCTCAAATGATTCTCCCCAGTAGTGCTTGACATGCTTGTTTTTAACCTTGAAAGTTTTGTTGGATTTATGATCATGTATCTCAACGGCTCTGTCTGGTAAAACCTTGGTGATCACAAATGGACCTGACCACTGTGATTTTGGCTTCCATGGGAAAAATTCCACCCTTGATTTGTTTAACAGTACCTTCTGCCCTGGTTCCAGTTGTATGCGCACTAACTTCTCATCATGTCTCTTCTTGGCCTTTTCTTTGTACAATTTGGCATCCTCAAAAGGCTGATTGTGAAATTCCTCCAATTCGTTGAACTGGTGGAAATTTTTCTCTTCTATTGCTTGTAGTGCAAAAATTGGCTTTTTCAGTGCAAAATACGCTTTATCTTCAGGCTCCACAGGCAATTGACATGTTTTAAGTTTGTCAATAGAACTTTGCATTGCATTGGAGTTCTGAATGGTACTGTGTATCACATCAAGTCTGAAACATTCCTCCTTATTTTCATCATATGGGAAATTCATGGTTTTGAAAACATTGAATGTTACTTCTTGGTCATGTACCCTCATGGTTAATTCTTCTTTTTGTACATCAATAATGGTTCGACCTGTAGCCAAGAATGGTCTCCCGAGGATGATTAGCACGTCTACATCTTCCTCCATATCAAGGACAATAAAATCTGCAGGGAAAATGAATTTGTCAACCTTGACCAGCACATCCTCAACTACGCCTCTTGGAAATACGAGCGTTCTATCAGCAAGTTGTAGAGAGACTGAAGTGGGCATTGTTTCTCCAATCTGCAGTTTCCTGAAAATAGAAAAAGGCATCAAGTTAACACTCGCACCTAGATCACATAAAGCCCTACCAAAGTTATGTTCTCCTATGATGCAAGGAATGGTGAAACTGCTAGGATCTTTCAACTTCGGGGGAAGTTTCCTCTGAATGATGGCATTGCATTCATTTGTCAATGTTACTGTCTCGTAATCTCCCAATCTCTATTTTCGTGAAAGAATGTCTTTCATGAATTTTACATAGCTGGGCATTTGTTCCAAGGCTTCTGTAAATGGAATGTTAATGTGCAGCTTTTTGAACACCTCTAGGAAACGAGAAAACTGCTAGTCCAATTTGTTTTTCTGAAGACGCTGAGGAAAAGGTGGAGGTGGAGTGATTCTTTCTGGTTCTTTTTCCTTTGCTTCTTTTTCCTCCGTCAGTTTTCCTGTTTCTTTTGGAACTTTCTCAGCAGTTGTTTTGGCTCCAACATTTTTGTTGATTTCAGTACCGCTTTTTAACATGATGGCATGACACTGTTCCTTTCCCATGTTCATTGGATTTGGTTCTATGTTGCTAGGAAGCGTACCTGGCGGTCTGTAACTCGGAGCATTGGCCAGCTGTCCAATTTGATTCTCCAGTACTTTAATGGAAGCAGATTGGCTTTGAAATATAGCATCATATGCTGCTTGTTGCTTTTTGAACATCTCTGCAATCCATTCTTTCATTTCTGGTTCTTTTTCAAACTCATGGTTTTGCTGTTGGAATCCTGATGGTGGATAGTTCTTTTTCCCTGAATTGTTGCTCCATGAGAAATTGGGATGATTCGTCCACCGTGGGTTGTAGGTGTTGGAATATGGATTGTTCCCCTGTCTGTTGAAATTGTTGACAAAATTCACCGTTTCTTCAAGTTGGTTTAGTTCTGGTGCTCCTCCATATGGTGAACTTGTGGATCCAGTGGTAAGAGTCTCCATGAATTTGCATATCTGATCCAGCTTGGCGTTGACTGCTGTATTGGCTCCACTTTCGTAAATTCCTACAATTCTTTGGATCATGCTCCTTTCTGTTTGCCACAAGGAATTATTGTTGGCCATTTCTTCGATTAGGTCCCAGGCTTGATCTTCTTCTTTTGCCATTAAAGCTCCTCCAGCAGCACCATCGATTGTGGTTCTCATTATTCCAGAAAGTCCATTATAGAAGGTTTGGACTTGAAGCCATTTTGGAATCTCATGGTGAGGACATTTCCGGAGCAAATCTTTGTACCTTTCCCAAGCTTCGTAGAGAGTTTCTGAGTCTTGTTTCACAATGGATGTGATGTCATTCCTCAGCTTTCCAGTTTTGGCTGGTGGAAAGTACTTTGCAAGAAATTTGGTGGCTAAAGTGTTCCAAGTTGTGATGGAACCTGTTGGTAGTGAATGTAGCCAAGCTTTAGCTCTATCCTTCAATGAGTATGGAAAAACACGCAGTCGCATTGCTTCTTCAGCTTCTCGGTTGTAATTGAAAGTGTCGCAAACTTCCAGAAAGTTGCTGATGTGGGCATTAGGATCTTCAGTTGCATTTCCCCCAAACTAAACTGACTGCTGAATCATCTGAATGCATGTTTTGATGTCACCTGCATTAGCTGGTAAGGGAGGAAGTACAATACAAGAATTGAGTCTGTCAACCACCGGAATGGTTCTGTCTCGAATGGGAATTGGTGGTGCAACCTCCAAAGGTTCAGGTTCCATGTTAACAATTGCTTCTTGGCCTTCTCGTATTTCCATTCTCAATTGTCTGATGGTTCTTTCATTTTCCGGGTCAAGCGGTCAGAGTTCAAAGCTTCTGGTTCGTCTCATGAAGTTTCTGAGAACCTGAAACACAAGAAAACAAAAACAATAATTAAAAAGAAAATTAGATACAAGTAAAGGTATCTAACCTTAAAACTAATATTGAAAGATAAATAAGTCCCCGGCAACGGCGCCAAAAACTTGACCGGCGTAAACACACACGTATAACGCAAGCACACGTATCTTTCAAGTAGTATAAAAAGTATCGATCCCACGAGGACTTAATACCTAAGCTATTAATTTTATGAGGTCAAATGATTACTAGTATCTAACAGGTTGATTGATTGATTTGAAATGGTGGAGATTTTAAATTTAAAAACAAGTAAATAAAATTGTTCGAAAGTAGGTTTAAGAAAATTCAATATTAAAAACTATTTAGTGTTGTGAATCTTTCTAATATCTTTTAAAAGATGAAGTGGTTATTTCATGTTTGTGTAATAAATCGGTTTACTAACCTGGAACACTAAATTATGCGAAAGCCTCTATCGATGGTCAGACGTAAATACCCAGTTTAACCCAATTGAACTATATGTCTATGTCAACCAAATTATCTGGATTCATTAAGTTTAAGTTCCAATTATGGCTACCCCCGCCCGACAGGTATATGTCTATCCTGTAAGGAAATCTATTAAAGGGTTATCTATCCTCAAGGAAGATCGTGGGCTATTAAGTCCAAGGCTGAAACCTAAAATTCCTTTGTCAAGTTTATTTTAATTTTACCAGATCTATCTTATTAATGGTCAGTTAACAAGAAACATTAAGCTTAAGATTTAATAAGTAAACCTTTATATTACCCAAACTATAAAATAACCGCTTATAAACCGGTGATATTGGATTTCCTCACAACCCCAGATAACGGGCTTAGCTACGACACATATTTACAATTACTAAAAGCTTAAAAATAAAAGACATAAAGTAAAGTGCTGAAAAATAAATGTTGGAAATTAAAAAGGTAAAAGTACAATGAAAGAAAATGTTGTGGTTAAAGGATCCACTTCTATTACTACTATTTTAGATATCTCCATTAATATAATATATTAACTTGTGTGATATTACCAACCAGCCATATAGGCGGTAACCTGATTAAGTCAAATTAATAATTAATTACCAACCGACCAACCAGGTGGTATCAATGTTTAGTCAGATTAAAAAAAATTTATAATTAATTACCAACCAAAAAATATTGCGGTATCCTTGTTAAGTCAGGTTTTAAATAGTTATTATATTATAATTAATGGAGATTAATCTAAATAGCAATAATAAAAGCTTTACTTTTTACCCCAGCAGGGGGGAGTTTCCTCCTCATTACTGAAAAGTAAAGAAAAGAAAGTACTATTGCATAAAAGTAAATAAAATTAATTACATAACTGAAAATAAACAAACAAGATACAAACTTTTTAAAATCCTTAAGAAAGAATTCAAAAGAGAGAATGATTTTACAACTGAAATCGAGCTGAATTTATAGGTGTCAGCAGGTGTCTCGCGTCGCGACGCGCGACCCTTTGTGCGTCGCGACTCGCGTAGATCATCGACACGTGGCGGATTGGCTTCGCGAGATCGTGACACATGTCACGCTTTCATCGGCGGCTGAATTAATAAAACTAATAGTGAAAGATAAATAAGTCCCCGACAGCGGCGCCAAAAACTTGACCGGCGTAAACACACACGTATAACGTAAGCACACGTATCGTTCAAGTAGTATAAAAAGTATCAATCCCATGAGGACTTAATACCTAAGCTATTAATTTTATGAGGTCAAATGATTACTAGTATCTAACAGATTGATTGATTGATTTGAAATGGAGGAGATTTTAAATTTAAAAACAAGTAAATAAAATTGTTCGAAAGTAGGTTTACGAAAATTAAATATTAAAAACTATCTATGGTTGTGAATCTTTCTAATATATTTTAAAATATGAAGTGGTTATTTCATGTTTGTGTAATAAATCGGTTTACTAACCTGGAACACTAAATTATGCGAAAGCCTATGTCGATGGTCAGACGCAAATACCCAGTTTAACCCAATTGAACCATATGTCTATGTCAACCAAATTATCTGGATTCATTAAGTTTAAGTTCCAATTATGGCTACCCCCGCCCGACAGGTATATGTCTATCCTGTAAGGAAATCTATTAAATGGTTATCTATCCTCAAGGAAGATCGTGGGCTATTAAGTCTAAGGCTGAAACCTAAAATCCCTATGTCTAGTTCATTTTAGATTTACCAGATCAATCTTATTAGTGGCCAATTAACAAGACGCATTAGGCTTAAGACTTAATAAGTAAACCTTTAAATTACCCAAAATATAAAATAACCACTTATAAATCGGTGATATTAAAAGTCATCACAACCCCAGATAACTAATTTAGTTACAACACATAACTAGGGCTAGTAAAAACTTGAAAATAAAAGACATAAAGTAAAAATGCTAAGTAAAAGCTGAAAAGTAAATTGCAATAAAATAAAATGCTAAGGTAAAAGGATCAACTTTTACTATTTACTATTTAGATATCTCTCATAATATAATATATAAACTTGTGGTTATTTTACCAACCAGCCATATAGGCGGTAACCTGATTAAGTCAAATTAAGTCCAACCAGCCATAAAGGCGGAACTGAAATAAACCTGCCATATAGGCGGTAAGAAAATTTAATTACCAACCGACCAATCTGGCGGTATCCTTGATTAGTCAGGTTTAAACCATATTAAAATGAATTACCAACCGACCAATCTGGCGGTATCCTTTTTAAGTCAAATTTTAAATAGTGAATATATTATATTTAAGGGAGATTAATCTAAACAGTAACAGTAAAAGAATTACCTTTCACCATAGCTGGGGAAGTTACCTCCTCATGGTGAATAGTAAAAACTGTAAAAAGTAAAGAAAGTAAATTACTATTATTACAGAACATAATTAAAATTAATTACAAAACTAAAATTTAAAAGAAACTAGATAGAAAACTCCATATTTACATCAGAGGAATTAGAGAGGAAGGTACATCTGAAACTGAAATTTGGAGCTCTATTTATAGGCGTCAGTAGGGGTCCAGCGTCGCGACGCCGGTGATTGTCGACGTGGCACGCTCTGGTTCGTTGGCTCAGATTCTGGATATAGTGATAAGGTGACACGTGGCAAGGTGGTTGGGATCTCAATTATTGTGACACGTGGCAGCTTCTGATTGGTCGGCTCAGATTCTTATCTGCCACATGTTGATTTCGGATAAGTGAGCAAATAATTGATGCTGACATGGCGCTGGCGTGGCGACACGTGGCGAAAGTGACTTTCGGCACTGTAGGATTTTGACACGTGGCACGCTATGATTGGTTGATGATGACATGTGGATGACGTGGCATTTTGACTCGGTCAACCGGTGATGTGGATGATGACGTGGCTGACAGGTGGAGCGACACATGGCGATGGTGACTGTCGGCACCGTAGCATGATGACACGTGGCACAACACACGTTAGCAGATCGGCTGTGATGGTGACACGTGGCATGGCGCACGTTAGCAAAGTCAATCTTTTCTCAGGTTCTGACTTGTGGACCCGGCGCACGTTAGCACTGTTCGGCGTACGTTAGGCGTCGCAACGCCAAAGGCTTGCGCGTCGCGACGCGAGAAATGACCAAAATGCCTTTTTCGTCCGTTTTCACTGTTTTGGGCCAAATCACTTCCAGAATGTCCTGAAACTTTATTTATCTACAAAATAACACAAGACACATCAAAATATTTACAAAACTCAAGAAACTATACAAAATATTAGGTTAAATGAGTGGGAAATAGTGATATAATTACCACTCATCACCCTATTAGCACTTTAGGTTTCTGTTGGTTGTTCTTCAGAGGTTTAAAGTTCTTATCCGAACTGTCTTGGTTTTCTTGGGAACGATTTCAGTCTTGTGTAGGTTTTTCTGGCTATGCTCCAGGCAGGTTCTCATCACCAGGCTCTTATTTTTCCTATACTAATCTAATTAGTACAAAATAACCCAAGGCAACCCTTAGTCTTCAAATCACGCTCCAATGTGGTGTTGGCTTTTTTTGCGACTTCGGTGCTCCAAATTAAAATTATTGAAATTTTTTTATTGGAAAAATAAAATTACAACAATTGCAAAAAATGACATTATGGCCTTACATCCCAAAAATAAAAACAACATAAAAATAAGAGTCGGAAAAATTTAGGACCAATGTAAAATCCATTCATCACATGAAAAACAATAAGCATTCATCATATAATATTATTTTGTGCCTACTCATCTAAATCTGCATATCAATATTTATACCTCATATAAACATATTAAAAACATTAACTTTAAATGAAAAAGGGAAGGGTTAAGAATACCTTTCAACCTTGCTCTTGATGTCAATTGTAGGAAACATTTTCCTTGCGCAGCGAAAACGGTTTAGGCACACAGATCGATCTTGAAAAATTTTATGCCCTTCCCTTAAATTACCGAATGTTACTGCCACCACCGCTAAAATTTTGCTTCAATTTTAGACAAAATTACAGCCCCGAAACAGTCCCCGAATAGCCCTGAACAACCAGACAAAAGCTGGACTATTTTGGACTCGATTCGCGCCCAACGCACTACAGAAACAACCCCTGAAATGCGTGGACTATGGCTGTGTTTCAGTTCTGATTTTTCAATTGAAAACAGCCCCAACACAACCCCAAAACACCATAAAATATTCCCTAAAAAATTGGATTAAAACGAAACCAAACCGAGTTTCGTTTCACCAAGTATAATGGCGGCAGTGAGCAAGACAAAGCCTCACTGCCGAGTACAGCAAGAATTAGATGAAGAAGATTATTTGTTCGATACCACAAAGTCTTCCGAGATATAACTCGTTACCAACGAAAACTAGTGTGGGGTAGACACACAAAATAATTCCCTAAACTATTTAGAGATGAATGTCACACATCAACTTTTGTTATTTTTATTTTTATTTATCTTTTTGTTCTTGTTTTGTTTTCTCAACCAATTGAGAGGATTTGGAGAAGAAGAAGATGGAGCCTAGGGTTAGAATGAAAGGCTTAGGCAAAAAGAAAAATAAATCTTCTTTTTATACTTAAGGTTATTTGTTTCCAAACAAACAAAATCCTTTCCATTTCCCATCTCAAAGAATCGGCCAAGCAAAGGATTTTTCTTTAATTTTTGTAACAATTGTATTAGCTTTTATAAACTCAATATATGTTACAAAAATAAAAAGTTAATACCTTATTAAAAGGTTTAACTTCCAAAAAATGCCAAGGGTTTCCAAAATCCAAAAATTGGAATTCCTAATTTAACCTTACATTAAATGAATATGGAATTTCTAATTTGACCTTACATTAAATTATATCTTATATAATTTAATACATTTGTTTAAATATCATATATTTAATAAAACCATATATTAAATTTTAATATAAAGTTTCAAGTGTGACAAAATAATATTATTAATCATATTATTAATATTTATACCTTTGTGAGTATATAATTGGACTATCCAATTATATTAAATCCGCTATAGTAGAATGAGCTAGCACGGGGACCAAATGTACCTATGGTTCCGAGCTCCAATAATCTCAAAATATCAATTAAGCTCTTAATTCAATATTCTGTATTATTAACTCCGGGTTATTCCACTAAAAACTCGAAGTTACACTCTCGTTGCCGCAGATGGTATATTAAGCCGAACCAAGTCGGTGTCCATTGATATAGTCAATACATACGAATTGACCCTTCACGAGTATCTCGTAATTAGAGCCGGGTCAGAATGTCCGTTATACTCATCTAATTATTTATACCTTAAGTACCATTGATTCTCTCATGAACGATTTATTCATAACCATTATGAATTTTAATCTTTATATTCGTAATAGAAATACTTGAGCGTTCAAACCGTTCAAGTATCGAATCAACCCTTAAGGAATATACTCCTCTACTTCTCGCAAGAAGAAGTGAACTCCATATCTATGTAAAACGTTCCCAGCTACACAACAGACAATGCCCCCAAAGTACGTAGCTATTGGTTGGGACCGCTACACCAACCTCACCTTTGTAAATCAAATGATATAGCCTGCTATGTAGGAGTTGGTAGTACAATCAGGATTAAGATCAATCCATATATGAACATCTAGTATATCGAAATGACTTTATTTGTTTAACAGATATTATAAGAATGTCATTTCCATCTGGGTTCAGTCCTATATGATCACATCATACAATGTGCCTCGATTCTCATATCTCTACATGGATGATCCCGGATCAAGGTCGCCATATAAATATAGACTGGACCGTAACTATAGATAAACCACAAACAAAGTACTCGCTTTGTTTGCTCTCTATAGACTATTTAAGATTACTAACTTCAGACATAAATTCTCTTATGTATGACCCTCATACACTAAGTCTGAAGGCACATAAGTAATTTAGAGTAATCAAGATAATTTATAATATGTGAAATTAAAACTTTGAATACAAGAAAGCATGAGGAAGGTTCACTGGGTGCCAAGTGGGAAGGGCTATACAAAGTGGTGGAAGTCATTAGGTCGGGTGCTTATCTTTTGGAGCAGCTGGACGACACCTGGCTTAAGAAGCCCTGGAATGCTGAGATGCTAAGGAAATATTTCCAATAGCTATCCTCCTTGAGCTGGAGAATGCAATGTAAAAGAGTGACGAGAAGTCACCAACTAGGACTGAGCTGGAGGATGAAATGTAACGTCAAGAGTTGGTGGAATTGGTACGCCGCCCCTCATGATTGAACAAGCTCATTATATATATATAAGTTCAGACTAGAAGAGTATTATCAAATGACCACACGAAAGCCGAAAGTTTATTATAGAGCCTCTCTTGAAATGACCCGAAAAGAGTTGTAAGAAGGGTAGTAAATCCTATAAATATGAATAAAACTTTCCCTTTTAAATTAAATACTTGTCCACTTTTCTTGTTTGTTATTTGAATGGGAAATGTATGTTCAATATTCTTGTGATATGCTCGTGGTCGAGATAAATCAAGGGGTGCTCGGTATCTGGAGAGGGCGCCAAACCCGTGGCACGCCAATCCCCGATATCATTATCAAAACCCCCAGCTGGAAGCACTGCAACCCAAGTACCTTCACTTTTGAGGATCTAGAAAGCATAAAGGGATGAAAGACATGTGGGAAAAGCGCGAACCCCCAGTGGAATGCCAATCCCTGGTGTCATTATCAAACTCTCGGGGTCGGAGCGTTATTACCCCATGACTTGGATTCTTGAGGAATAAGCTCGGGTAAGTCTAAAACATAGAAGATTCTCCCCTTGTGAGTTATCTGGCTGATCCCGCTGAGAACCACCAGATGCATAGCACGAGGACGGCCAAAGTGCCTCCGTGACTCTTGTAACCTCGGGTAAGCCGAACACAGTGAAGATTCTCCCTCTGTGAGTTATCTGGCCGATCACGCTGAGAACCACCAGGCGCATAGTACAGGGATGGCCAAAGTTCATTTGTGACTTTTGTAGCCTCAAGTAAGCCGAACACAGGGAAGATTATCCCCCCTGTGAGTTATCTAGCCGATCCCGCTGAGAACCACCAGGCGCATAGCATAGGGATGACCAAAGATCTTCTGTGTCTGTGACTCTTGTAGCCTCGGGTAAGCCGAACATAGGGAAAATTCTCCCCCTATGAGTTATTTGGCCCATCCCGCTAAGAACCACTAGGCGCATAGCACGGGGACGACCAAATTGCCTCTGTGACTCTTGTAGCCTTAGGGAGGCTGAACCCAGGGAGGTTTTCCCCCATGGGTTATTTGGTTAATCCACTTTGGATCATGAGCAGCATAGCACAGGGAGGGCCAAAGGGTCTCCGTGGCATTTGCAGACTCTTGACTTGCCTAACATGAACCAAGTCTCATAGTGTTGTCCACTCCACGATCCGTAGCACGATTTACCGAGCCGTTGAACTGTAAGGTTCAGAATTGTTATTTTGGGTAGCCCTAGGCAGGATGCTGTCTTCGGTGCCCGCGTTGTTAGTTTTCGAGTATGTATGGAGTATGTGATAAGTCACATTCGCAGTACTAACATTATCTTGGTCCTAATTTTCTCTTTATGGATGACCTGGACGATGATGCCTTTACCGAGGTTAGTGGAGCATTGGAGGTTGAAAATCTTCCCTCGCGGTTAAGTCTCATATTGTACCACCGGCTCGGGGCTGCATTCGTTCCACCGATGCCATCTTGTATTACCAGTTCAGGGTCAAGTCATATCCCATCGAGTCTAGATATTTATCAACATGGAGTCGGAGCATCTCCTTTATGGCCATGTTTGGTTAGCATGATGAGGTAACATTCCCTCGTGGCCAAGTGTTATTACCAGCTTGGGGTCAGGTCATATCCCACCGAGTCTGGATACTTATCGACATGGGGTTGGGGCATCTCCCTCATGGCCATGCTTTGGTTGGCACGACGAGGTAACATTCCATCATGGCCAAGTGTTATTATAAGCTCGGGTTATGTCCCATCGAGTCTAGATATTTATCGGCATGGGGTCGGAGCATCTCCCACATGGCCATGCTTTGGTTGGCACAAGAATGTAGCATTCATTTGTGGTCAAGTGTTATTACCAGCTCGGGGTTAGGTCATGTCCCATCGAGTCTAGATATTTATCGGAATGGGGTCGAAACATCTCCCTCATGGCCATGTTTTGGTTGGCACGATAAGGTAACATTCCCTCATGGCCAAGTGTTATTACCAGCTCGGGGTCGGGTTATGTCCCACTGAGTCTGGATATTTATTTACATAGGGTCAGAATGTCTCCCCCATGGCCATGTTTTGGATGGCATAAGGAGGGAGCGTTCCCTCGTGGCTAGATGTTGAGGGCCGAGCGACCTCAAAGATTCAAGAAATTATTCTAAGTATTGAAAGGAAAGAGCTGGCATGCAATTATCAACAGTCATAGAAAGTACAAAGGGAAAATCAAGAAATGTAAATTGCTTGGTACAAATGGCTCCCTAGGGGTCACCCCAACATATATATAGAGAAAAAATTAAAAAGTTAGGCCACATGGGCCTTGGGCCCGGGGGCTGTGGCAGAAGCTTCTGGTTCAGGGGCAGCAACAGGAGCATCGGGCTCAGAAATTGAAGCGGTTCGGTTAGGCTCTGGGAGAGATTCAGTAGGATCAGTTGTCACTGGCTCGAGTAGGAGGCTTGGCTTAGGATCGACAGAGGTGGAGGAAGGACTCGCTATGATTTCAAGGACTAGGGAAGGGATATGCTCGGGATCTTGAGCAATTACATGATTAGGGTCATCCCCAGAGGCTTCATACAGATCACGACAAACTTTCTCCAGAGATATCTCCCCATGGTATATTCTCACAATGATGCGGACCATTTCCAAGTCCACTACAGGTTGGAGAGCCCTAAATATCCCAATGCAGCTATCCATTCATTCAACCTTCGCTTCTTCTCTTGAAGACTCCAGCTGGTCTGACTTGTCTTTCGACTTTTTCACTCAGGAAGCTGGTAGCCACTTCAGGGATTTGACATCATCATTTAGGCAAGTGGCCTCAGACTTGGCGTCATCTCTCTCTCTCTTCATGAAATCGAGGCCTTACGAAGGGAGGCTGCCACGGACTTTGTTTCAGGTTTAGATTGCTTAAAGTCGTGGTTCTCCAAATTGAGCCCGTCAATCTCGCCCTTGGCTATTTCTAGTTGTTTGAAGCCTTTGCGTCTGACCCCCTTCTAAGAGTGTGTTGACAATCAGATCCCAATTGGTGGACATTACATAAACCATCTGCAAGTAAATGTACGAAGTCAGTAAAGGAGGATGAAGTGAACAAGTAGTTAATAGATGAGTTCAGTTACCTGGGCGAGGGAATCACAAGATTGATCGATATTTTCTCGAGGGATAGATCATCCAACTCTTTTGCTTTCTTGAGACCGACCACATTAGCAATACGGTTGAAGGTTAAGAGAAGGTGGGTTAGATGGTCTCTCATCTTCTCAGGAAGGTCATCAGCTCTTAGAGGTGGGGCATTGTCAACAGACTCGGTAGAGGCCACGAAACAATTTCCTTTATGGGCTGCAGACTTCTTTTTGGTGGTCTTGACAGGAGGCTCATCGGTATTTTCATCCCCGACCTGGTGGAAGTGATGTTTTCGAGGTATAGAGGCAATTGGAATTCCTTAAGGAATTGAGGACACCCCCCCCCCCCCCCCCCGACGAAAGGAGAATGAGGGGAAGTGCCCGGCTGTTGGTCAGAAGGGCTCGGTTGTTGAGGATACGAAGGTCTCGCAGATGAGGAAGCAAGATGAGTAGCTCTTTGTTTGGGCTCAAGAAGAACGGGCGTGGTGAGCCTGCCCGAGCTCCCCAGGCCTTTCCAGAAATGCTCTGGCTAGCTCCTCGGCAATCTTATTCACATCTTTCTTGGTTGACATCCCTGCAAGGAAAAGAAAAATAGATAAGTAAAAGAAAGAGAAAATAAAAAAAAATTAGAAATAAAGCACGAGAGGTCAGCGGGCCAGTCAGAGCCTACCTGACTTCTTAGATTGAGATGGTGGAATATGTGGGACAAGGCCCGAGGCAGTTAGGGATGAAAGGTGGAGAAGGTCGGGGGAACTACTCCCGTGCACGGATGCCAATTTAATTTGTGCTCGGTTATGGTGGAGAACCTTTGGAATTTCCCCCCAGCAGGCTGCAAGACTCACAAAGGTTAGAAGGAGCCGGGTCAGGAAAATGAATTATCAAGTTCAAAAATTACCTCCCGCGTGAAAGACATTGGGGATCAGTACGCTCGCACCATCCTCGTACATGAGAACCATTTGTCTTTGAAGTTTTTATTTGTGGTCGGGAGTTGGGAGATCAGTGGGTCGGCCCCGGCATATGAAGAGAGGTAATACCAACCCTTGTATTCATTCGGGTTAGCGTTCATCTTGTACAGTCTCTGTAGCTCACGGAATTCGGGCTCTCCTAGACCAGTCCAGCTCCATATCACGTATATGCCGGACAACACCCTCATTCCGTTCAGGTTTAGCTGGAATGAGGCTCAAGTCGAACAACACCCCGTTGGTGGCCATGTCTGCCCCCATCAGAAGTGCTTGAAGAGGTGTTGTAGTCTTTGAGGCTTTCAGAACCTGAGCTGTGTGTCACCTCAGGTCGGAACCACACGTCGGGTGGTAGCATTTTGGGATGAGTAAGGGTAAAGGAAGACTCGGAGTCAGATATTCCTAGTGAAACACGGGATGAAAAGACTGGTCAGCAGAAAGTCAGTGTTAGTATAGCTTTACCCGATGGTTCACTAGTTCCTTCCCTACCAAGTGATAAATCCTAGAAAGCTCTAAACTCCTAAGAAACACCAGAATTTTAAGTTTCTCAGGTCACAATCATAAGTGCATCGAAGATATTCCACAAACTCATGCTTCCTAAACACAAAACCCATAACCTACCCACGCAAGCAAACATACCAATAATCCAACCCATCCCCGTATCACAAAATAAATTAAGAAACAATAAAAGGAAAGAAGATAACTGTCTGAAGAACTTACTTGTATGGGAAAGACAATGTTGGTGACTTCAAATTAATTCGGGGAGAGCAGGGTTGCAAAACACGGTGAATGAGTTTTGAAGCTCAGTTGAATGAGAGGAGATGTTGAGAGGGGGGAAGAATGCACAATGATTTTTTTATAAGGGGCTAAGGTTGTTTCCAGTCCTTGGATCGTGGTAAATGGCTATGATTTACGCCATGTGTAAGGCAGATCTTGGCCAGCAGTTGAAGTTCGAATAGACGGTTGAGATGAAGAAATTGTTTGGGTTGGCGCATGATCAGGGGGTCACATCTGTTTTTTAGGGGAAGCAAATATGGGACATGTGGCAGCGTGGGAGAAGTCGATACATACAGCCCCCTAAAATGACGCGATGACTATTTAAGATGTGATGATGGTTTCACGATTTCCAAGGGACGGTTACACAAAGTCAAGAATGGCATTTATGGGGGTCATCATGACTCCTAAGGTAGAATCCTTTGGGCATGGTGAGTGACCCATCAACCCGAGCACATAACAACGATAAAAGACAGACCCGAGTATCTGTATTCGCGCCAACAATTGTTGATCCTGGCACCAACTTGGCAACTCATTGATACCAAGAACTAGGGGATAGACGTTGATAGAAATTTTAGGGCCTGAGGTGTTGGACAATTATGGTCCATAGCGTCACTATTTGTAAAAGACATTGTGGTTTTTGTACAAATTAACTGTGTGACAATGGAAATTGCATTTTATCATTTTGTAATTAGATTACTTATATATATAAATGATAAAAGTCATTATGATTAGTTTCAGATTATAATATATGAGACAATATCTGTTGGGGTTGGTGCTCAGAGCGCCAATCCGGACCGTATTTATGTCTGATTCAGGAATACGAACATCATATTTTCCATAATATTACTTATTTATGGTTGCACCTCTTGTTTTTATATACGTATTCGATCTAATTACGATTAGATTGAAACAAAATGTTGTTTAGTGATATGTATATATTAAACAAAGGCCCGATAATATATAATGCAGTACACAGTTACAAAGCTAGTTTGTAATTGACATTGGGAAGTGTCACTGCTAAATGTATATTATCAAATATAGTTCCTGGTCAAGATTCACTAACACGGGTCGGTTAGTCAAATCTGTTGAGACCAGTATATGTCGTATATCGAGACTTGGTCCGATGGTTTATCCCAATGAACTATGAGTCTAGGGAGACTCGTATAGATGTGTAGGTGTTTATAGTGGATAAACACTGAACGACTCACTGAAGATTCTTAATGGATGGTACACCAACGTCAATAAGAATCTTCTCGGGTTGAGTAGCATAGTGGTCCTTCGACTTGAGATACCACTGTGGATGTATGAGACATCCTCCACACTTAGATGGCAGTCACGTCACCGATCTATTTATATCAGACCTCCGCCTGTTCGTTGGGTGTGGACCGATCCTCAGGATATCCTGTGTGTATCAAGATAGGATCCGTCAATTCTATGTACAAAGCATAGGTAGTCCATATATGATTAGCAGTTTGTTAAATCTGTGGCCACAGTATACTTCGGAACTAAGTTCCGAATGTTATTTAGAGATTGCTAATAGATAAGTCGATGGGATAATACCTATAGAGATTTGACGTTTACATCTATATCTCTGGTATTATCCGGATACCTATGACGGATGGATTATACGTATGCAATGACCTCGACCTGTATGATTCAGCTAGTTTATCCGTGGTCGTCATAATTTACGGGTGGGTAAATTATGGACACAAAATTGGATTTTGTGACGGATATACCTGAATCTAGAGAGTCTCACTAATGAAATATACTCGTAGAGCACTAGGGAAACTTTTATGAATAATGTTGATTATTTATAAATCGTTTAAATGTTGAACGAAAAATACATGCGAACGGGCCGAACCGTCATTTCCTAATTAATGTGTATTTGTATTTAATATATGATATTATTAAATACACATTAATAAATTGTCAAATAAAGGTATTTGACATATATCATTAATATATGTATCTGAAATATTTAAAGTAAATATAATACATATATTTGAGATATTTGTATTTAATTAATTATTTAATTATTTAATTGTTAAATGATTAATATAATTAAAATATAAATATCTCATCAAATGATAAAGTTAGGAAATGATTATAAGTGTAAATGTTTGACTTTACATTAAAGGAAAATGTTGTCAAATTGAATTTGACTTCCTTGGATATTTGTTTTAATTGTTAAAATTGAAAATATCTATTTCCTTTTTATTTTTGTAATTTTCGGCCATGACTTATTAAATATAAGTGTTATATTTTTTAATTTGCCATTGTTGACTTGTTTGGAATCATTAAAGTGTAATGATAAAAGTAAAACAAGTTGATAAACCTTTAAATGAAACAAAGTAAAAATATCTAGATATTTTTATTTTTTCTCTTCACAATTTCGGCCAAGGGCTTATTTTGGTGAAGTATATATTGTTTCATTTCATTTTAGGGTTTAAGAAGTTCATTTTGATACAAAATAAACATAATAGAAGTTGAGAGAAAATGCTTGGAGGCTAAAGAAGAAAGCTTGGAAAAATTTGTTTTTGTAAGTTTTTCTTTAAAGTCTTCAACATAGAAAATGTTTCTAATATGCTTAGCTTCATTTTGTGATGCTTTGATGTTATCTCTACTCTTATAGTTTGTGTTTATATGGTTGTGAACTTTGATGAAAGATTGAAGCATGTAAGTAAGCTTGAAATTGTTTCAAAGCTTTACTTTTGATTTTTAGAAAATCAAGTTGCCATTCTAGAGTTGGTAAGCCACTCCTTGGTGACCTAGAATTGTTCTAGAGTTGTTTCAAAGTGGTGAGGCTAGATTGGTGAAGTATTGAATGGATTAAAGTGTTGAATTTTAAAGATTTGGTAAAATTGGACAATTTGATGAAATTGAAAAATTATGGTTCATAACCTTCTCCAAATTTAGGGCTTTTCATATATGTGATGTATTATGGTATGAATATGATGCATGTAAAATTTTGGGTTAATTGGATTTGATCTTGGCTTGTTTTTGAACAAAAGGACCAAATTGTAAAAAACTGAAAATTGGGGGTGCTCTAGGCAATTTCAGAAAAACTGAGGATTTGTGTGAAATCTGATTTTGATGCATTAGATGTGTTGAAAAAATTTTTAGAAATGATTTAGAATCATCCAAAATTATATTTGACAACTTTTGGACTAAAATGATCAATTTATAAAGTTTTGGGGCAATTCGGTAATTACCAAGAAAGTGATTTCTTGTGTAATTTTTCAGAATTTGATAATTGGATAATTAAATAAATAAGTTTATTTGATTGATCCGAGAAAAAGTTTTGAAATCGGAAAATTTTGATTTTCCACTATTCCGCTGCGTTACCGATATTCCCCCTTAAAAACCCCATCAATATCAATCCACGAAAGTTTAATCATTAAATATCCATAGTCGTAGTATTATCGTGACTGGACATCGATAATGCAGAATAGACTAGTATTGCACTTGTGCGTGTTATGGAAGCGTAACATCATAGTTCTCATATATTTAAGTATTGGATACTTATGCAAGTGTGATAGGAGGTTGTGTTTACCGATGGTACGGAAACAGCTTCGCTCTGGATAGACCCTGCAGAATCCCATTGGTAGTATGACTATGTGTCTATGGGAATCCGCTTCAGGGTAGGTGTATTTGGTCTTAACCTGAGACTTGCATCGCTAATACTTGCGACAATCAATACGCTTTGGTTTTGGTCGTCCGGGACTTTAACAGGTTCTGTGTACGCCTCTTCTGGGTTTATTGAGAATCGTAGTGTATTGGGTGTGATGTCAAGATGGAAGTATCACTTCAGTCACATAGAGATGATGATCACGCAGGGATACAGAACCGGTTCTCTATTATGTTGCAACTATCGGGATAATATGACAAGGTCATGATTATCCGATTATAGAGACTAGTTGTTTGTGATCCGATATATACTTCGTGTGGGGCAGACACTATTCCAGCCCCAGGCCTTGCATGTGACATCTGATACTGGATCGCAATACACAATACTACGTATACTACGCCTGTTATAGATTATATATTCCTTAAAGAATACTTCTGGAGAATTAGGTCGGCACGGCGCTTTGCTAGAAGCCAACCATGTCTCGTAAATCGGTAAAAATGTGGTACGAGGTACGCACATGTTCGGATAGTCCGACGGCTGAATTTATTACCAACATATCCAGGGATCTCATGGGTCGCTTCCCGAAGATTCACCGATGACGTATGACTCGCACAGAATTTATCTAGGATTAATTATAAGAGAGAGAAAAATTAATCTGGGATTAATTACGGCGAGAATTTATCTGTGATAAAATTCTATTAGAAGAGAGAGAACGATTAATTTGGAATTAATCGATAAAATAATATATTTGATATATTAATTGAAATTAGATTTCGACGTGAAATTAAAATTGGATTTTAATTCGGGCGAACGAATTAATTTAGAGTTAATTTGCGAGCGACTTTCGTAATAATTTTACGAGGCACTATTGTTTAATTAAATTGGATTTAATTACGTCGCAACGGAAAATTCGTTAATTCGGAATTAACGAACACGAGCCTGGAATGTGTTTGCGGGCCCACTCGGATTTTGAATTAAAGTGAGGCCCACAAGTCACATCACAAGTCACATCATTAGTCACCTTTTGTGATGGAAATCACATCAACTTTGAGTGATGTGACACAAGTCACTTTTGGTGATGGAGGTGGTTGAGAGCATTAATTACAATTTTGGCTATCAACACTTTTTGTTTTTGGTTTTGAATAAACCATTTACGACTTTTGGTATTTGACTTAATAATTGTTTTGAAACAAAAACACAAGTCATTCCTCTCTTTCTTCTCTCCACCATTCACGCCCAAAGCACTATTTCTTTTTCCTCTTTGCTTGGCCGAGAGTTACAAGAAGGAAAAGGAAATTTTGTAGCAATTTTTCCTAAGCTAGCACTTAAAAGGAATCATATAAAGGTGATAGGGAAACCATCATTTGAGTTTGGAATCCTTCTCAAGCTTGGAGCTCATCAACTTCAATCCTACATAAGGAAAGCTTAGAGACTTTCTAAGGAGCAAAGATTTTTGTTCTCTACACATCCTCTATACCGATCTTTGTAAGTATTATTCCGCTATAATTTTCTTTTATATTCACATTATTTCATGCTTTAAATGTTCTTGGGATGATCTTAGAGACCAACATGAGGGTCCTCATCAAGTTCATAAGGGCATTAAGTGAATTTCCAGTCCAACGTGCTAAAAGTCGAAAACAGTAATCAAGGACATCTAGCCCAGCGGAGTGGTCGGGCTTGGTCCTCATTCCCTCAAAAACCCGATGAGTAAAAGTGTTTAGAGAAGAAAAATGATCAGGGACCTCGGGTCCGACCCGACCATGTGGCTCCATAAGACGGGATGAATGTTGTTACAGCCACCCGACTTGGTGGGGCAGATCGGGGTGGACTAGATCAGGTCGGGGTCACATTGATCGGAACTGAGTATAGAAGTGTAAACACGACTTGGGGACTTGCACCATCTATAAAGTCTTGCTATGACATACGTGTAACATCCCGGAATTTCAGGACTATTCTGGAAAGTTCTCGGACCAAGATTGCGGTCCTGGAACAGAGCGACATTAGCGAATAAGTGTTTAAGTGATGAAATATAGTTTGGAATAACATATTATGAAGATTCATTGCGTTGGAAAACGATTGGGATCAAAAGTCAGTTACGCTATTTTTCTAATACGCGGAAAGTTTGTGACTTCGGTCATGGAAATAGTAAACAAACCCCGATTGAGGTGATTCTTGAACCATCGGAATCGTTTTTCCAAGACGAACATTTTTCGTGTTGAACACTTTTTGAAATTTCGAGCCGAAGGGCCTTAATTTTTTTTTTAAAAAAAAAAAAACGAAATAGTCAAATAATAATAAACAAAATAATCAATTAAATGTAGTTTTTTTTTCAAGTCAATATTACTCACACAGCAACCACATGTAGAAAGACAAAAAAATAACAAATAGTGGCCATTTTTCTAATTTCTCCAGGCAGTCACGATGAACTGATGAAGACACGCGTGAAGGACAAGAATGTGGCGCCGGCGATGATTTAGACGGAGTTACGGTGGCGCACCGGTGAAGACACGCGCTCTAACCGTTCAAATATCGAATCAACCATTGAGGAAGATACTCATCTATTTCTTATAAGAAAGAGTGCATTCTATATCTATGTAAAATATTCCCAGCCACACACCAAACATGCCCCCGAAGTACGAAGTTATTGATCGGGAATACCGCACAAATCTCATCAATGTAAATCAAATGACATAGCCAGCTATGCAGGAGTTTGTAGTACACTCATGTTTCAGATTAATTCATATACGACCATATAATATACTAATATGAATTTCTTTATCTAATAGATATTATAAGAAATTCATTTCTATTTGGGTCTAATTCTATATGATCACATCATATAAGGTGCCTTCATTCTCATGTCATCACATGAACGATTCCGGATCAAGATCGTCATACATTTATAGAATGAACCGCAGTTATAAATAAATCACAAATAAAATACATGTTTTGTTTACTCTCTATAAACTATTTTAAATTATTAATTTCATACTTAAATCCTCTTGTGTATGACACTCATACGTCAAGTCTAAATGTACATAAGTAATCAAAAATATGCGAATTAAATCAAAATAATTTGATAAATGAATAATCATCATTTATTAATTCAAAATAATTTCGTTTACATATTACGTGATCATCTAGGACATATATCCCAACATGATGTTGTAGCCAGCAATTTATTTGTTTTTATTTTTTGGCTTTATAAAGATAAAATGGAGAAAAAATTAGTTCAAAATTATTATTAATTAAAAAATATATATACTAAAGATGAATAAAACTTAGAGGTGTGTATTCAATTGAGATTTTAAAAGACTTTTTTGAGTTAAATAAGTCTTGTGGTATTCTTAAGATTCTTAAATAATCTAGAAAGTCTTGTGGTATTTCATTAAGACTATTAGGATTTTTTAAAGAGTGTATCCAAATCTAGTGATATTCAATCAGGACTTTAAACAAGTAATAAAAAGTCTTATGGTATTGAAAAACATAATTATTTTGAAGGATTTTTTTTATATGTGTGATTGTGTAGGATTTTTTTAGTGAGAATTATAAATATCAAACTCTATAAAAAAATCCTACCCTAACCCATGAGACTTTTTACATAAGATTTTTTTGACTGTTACAAAACAGAAGATGAACATACATGTTAGCTCTTCGTGAACAAGTTACTTGCTTATTAGTAATTTCTTCTTTTTTTTCTTTCAAACAAAACAATATGACTTTCTTTTAAATATAACTAGTAATGTCATTCCTCATAGGGGTATTCGCGGTGCGGTTTGGGTTGGTTTTTTTGTTTTTCACTTCAAATCCCGCGGGTTGGCGGTTTGGAAAATTAGAAACCGAAATCGCAAATTTGATAAGGAAAACCGCGGTTGGCAGTTTAGCGGTTTGGGCGGTTCGGGTTAGCGGTTTGGATTATAAATTTTTTAAAGGAAATTTTGTGAGTTTTCACATAATAATTAAAGAGAAAAAATACATAATTTTCATTTATACATTGTATATTGTCATATGATCATTAAATATATTAAATTGCATGGTTAAAGAAGAAGAAAAATATAAAATAATATCTAATTTGAACGCGGGTCGGCGGTTTGAGTCAAAATTTACGATTTTGGGCTGTTCGGGTCACGGTAGGGTCAAAACCACACACCGACCCGAAATTTGCGGTTCGGTTCCGATTGACCCGAAATCATTTTTAATTTTTTTTCAAACCGCACGGTGCGGTTCGGATTGATGCGGTTCGAGTCGGGTTGCGATTTGACCCGAAACCGTGATCACCCCTAATTCCTCCAACTATTTTTCTTAATGAATTTCATTTTCGAGGAGGAAAATTCTATCACATTTAAAGATAATTTCCTAGATTTTCTTTGAGGCCAGCATAACTTCTTCAATCAGATAGATGATAATGTACAAAAGGAATTTAGCACAACAAAAAAAAATTTTCCTCGTTTTCTCGCTATTTTTTACTTGTAATTTTTTTAAAAAACCCAAATTTATCAATTGTTAAGATCATTGATGCCGATATGTTATCTTTTATCCCTATGTCGAAGACATGACATTCTGTCACATAAACTCAGAAAATAATCCGAGATAATTAAGCATTTTCGTTAGTAAAATTATCTACTCTATTAGTAAAATATTGATAGATTGCTTAAGTCCATGAAATATCACCGCCAACATAGCTTGTAAAGAAAATATAGTTGTAATGGTTGATACATCCCCACCTAACCATGATAGAAATTATAGCATTGTTAATTCAGTGGAGGGGTGACCTGGACGAGAATGGCCCAAGAAAAGAATGTCTCATTAAACTAGATAGACATTACTCATAATCCGATTAATAGTTGGCTGGTTAGCATATAATATATATATATATATATATATATATATATATATATCTTTTAAATTCTTATGATATATATCTTTTAAAA